>APFE030050142.1:48908-69084 GCA_000404065.3 Pinus taeda
GAGTATCTTATCAAGTGGAAGAACTTATCTGCTAAAGATTCCACATGGGAGGATGAGAATTTTATACAGAATCATCCATAACTACTCAAGCATTGAGGACAACACTTTTTTTGAAAGAGAGGGGCATGTTGGGTCCCCATAATACTAGTGATTAGCCCATTACTATTGTAGTTGTACCCCTTATTAATATTGTTGTGTCCCTATTGTGCCCATATTGTTACTATTGTGCCCCATAGAAGCCCACTATTGTTATTATTGTGCCCTTACATTATTATTGTTATGTATGCTCTAATTATGTTATGACCCCTTAGACTCCAATATATAGAAAGGAGGTGTTTTCATTTGTATCATCCAAGAATTGTTCATTTATGTAATGTAAAGGATGTTGCCCCCTCGAAGAGGCTGAATTCTAAGGTGTTGATCTATCTTTTCTATCTTTTCTTGAGCTGGTTTCATAACAAAAGAATTTGGACTAAAGATTTTCCCATCGAATATGGAAGCCTAGGTAGTGAACTCAAGTGCTAGAGTGGCAGGTTTGGCACACGAGGTGCCTGTGCAGATTAAAGACTGGCAAGGTTAGTTGGACTTCATGGTGATGGAGATGAACGATTTATATAATAGGATCATGGTCGTGGTTGATCGATTTCCAAGTATGTTGTCTTTGTTCCAACAAAGATACATTTTGGAGCCAAGAAGACTACAAAGTTGTTCTCCAAGAACATAGTGAAGTACTCGGGAATACCACTGAGCATTGAGTCAGACCGACATCCACGATTTACAGGCAGATTTTGGACCACGTTGTTCAAGCTAGTCGGGATAGATTTGTTGATGAGTTCGAGTTACCATACACAAACAAATGGATAAACTGAGAGGATCAACACACTATTAGAGGACTAGTTGAGACATTATGTGACAACTGATCAGAAGAATTAACCAGAACTCTGGGATGTAGCTCAGTTCAGCTACAACATACAGAAGATTTCTATGACAGGGTATAGTCCATTTGAGTTAGTGAATGGATAGATGCCAATCGCACTAGATACCATAGTGATGGGAAGTATTTTCACGAATCCTCATGTGAAGAAGTTCATGAAGTCTTGGGATGAGACCTTGGAGTTAGCACAGATGTGCTTTCATGAAGCTGCAAGGAGAATGAACAAATGGGTAGATAAGGATTGATAGGATGCACACTTCAGTGTGGGAGATATGGTGTTCCTTAGGATTACCAGAGATCAGTTTCAACCACCTAAAGGGAATATGAGATCGTTGATGAGGAAGTATGAGGGACCATTCTGGGTTAAGAAGTGAGTGGGGGAGGTTGCCTATGAGTTGGAACTTTCGCGCCATATACATATGAAACATCTTGTTTTCCATATCAATCATTTGTAGGAATGTCAACTTGATGTAGAACATCCAAACAGAGTGGATCCATCCAGGGGACCAACACTGATTGTCGATAGGACAAACCTTGTGATGGAGAAGATTTTGAATCTTCGGACAACAAGAATTGGGAGTCACATAAGATGAGAATTTATTGTTAGATGGAAGGATGCACTAGAGGATAGCTAGGAAATGGAGCACTCACTTTATAGATGGAAGCAAAATATTGATGATAGGAAGCTACAGAGGATAGGAAAATGGCCAAGGACGGCAGTGACATTAGGTGGGGGAGAATGTAATGCCCATAGGTTATTGTGGCATTTGGGTAGCATGGGTACGCCCATCGAGCACACTTAAATGAAGGAAATAAGATGTGAGCGACGAGTGATTGGTTGGGGAACGGTGAGCTGGGAGGTGAGTCGGTGAGTGGGCACACACACAATGAAAGTGGCCAGCTAGCGAGAGAAAACAAAAATTCAAAACCAAAATACGACTAAGTGTAAACTGCATGTTATAGGCAGGTGGGCGGTCCTGGGTGTGGGCACCGCTACCCCGAGTCGATAGTGGAAAACATGAATGGTTGGTCGGCTTCCCTCATGGCCTAACCCCCACCCAAAATAGTTGGAACTTGTATATATTGGTAGATATGGAGCGTTGAAACAAAAGCAAAGGAGTGTGAGCATCCGCAATACTTAGCTCTGCGGTGGGGAAGTCTTGGCAAGGCAGATGAGCCCACACAATGGCAAGCTAAACGCAGGCTTCAGTGGAATGATTGTAGGTAGGGTAACACAAGGTGTCCACACCTGCCAAGTGTGGAAAGCTTTGTGGTTGGCAATAGGGCGAGCTAGGGGAGGTCACCCACTGGTTGGACAATCAATTAAAGGTGTAGTTGGGGTGACTAATGGAGCGAGCGCCCACCGAATGAAGGGTCGACATGACAGAAGGATGAAATAGGTGAAGCCATATGATGAAGGGTATGAGTAGAATGTAGGCAATGTCCAAGGTGGGAACAAGGTGTTCAGGTGAGGGTGAACATTGCAGCGGCCGGAGGCTAAGCTACACGATAGCTTAATGTTGGAAATTTGTATAAAGCCGATTGAAGGTTTTCTCCTGGTGAATGTTTACTTAATTTTATTCTGCACATTAAATGTTTTATATGGTTAATGAAGTGAAAGTTAGGCATAGTTCGGGAAGCATGAGTTGACGAGATGAGCTCGGGTGCAGGTGCTCGGTGGAAGGATTGACGGGTGAGGATGAACGGGAGAATCAGCGAATTGTGAACCGACAAGCATTTGGCATGGAGAGGTGTGCCGATGGGCGAGTCGTGCAGGAACTCCCGACATGACAACATGGTCGATTATTGGTGGTGAACGCAGTTGTAGCGGGAGTTGGGTGAGCGTTCCCGGCCGCAGTGAAACACGAACAAACTAAACATGCAGTTGGTGGGTGAGTGGGTTAACGAGCTCGGATACGGGTAAACGTTGAATGGTTTGCGCAGTCGTGATGGGTGCACCAAAATGAAGGTCGAGTTGTGGAACAAGGCATTGGTGAATGGTGGGCCATGCACGGGTGAATGATGACGGGAGACATGATGAAACGATGAACGAGAGACATTGTTTGGTGGCTAGGCAAGGTTGCATGATAGGTGCAAGAAGGTGAATTTGTATATGTGTAAAGGTGAAACTTGGGGTTTCCCTCAGTTGTAAGCTTATATGTGAATTCTTAATATTAACAATATTGATACGTGTAGACTCATAATTATAGGGATTTTCCCCTCCCATTATATTCCACACTACACTTGAATGTTATTGATGTTAATATGATTAATGATGAAAGTTTCCACTGTGTTAATGAAAGATATGCTTAGTTATTGAAAATAAATGGTGAAATGGGTAAACAGTGAATGGTTTGGACGGTCGCGGTGGGTGCACCCAAACGAAGGTCAAGTTGTGCGACAAAGGCATTGGTGAATGGTGGGCCGTGCACGGGTGAACGACGATGGGTGGCAAGACGAAATGACGAATGGGTGACTTTTCCCAGTGGTTGGGGAAGGCTAGACAATGACTACAGGAAGGTGAATTTGTATAAGTGTATAGGTGAAACTCGGGGTTTCCCTCGATTGTAAGATTATATGTGAATTCTAAATATTAACATTATTGATATGGGTAGACTCATAATTACAAGCAGTTGCCCCTCCCATGATATTCCATTCCGCACTCAAATGTTAATGGTATGATGAAAGTTTCCATTGTGATAATAAAAGATATGGTTAGCTGTTGAAAATAAAACTAAGTATAGAAAGTAGGCGTAGTTCGCAATCATTAGTATTGTTAAAAAGAAAATGGTCAGTGGTCTTGCACCTCCAATAATATGGTTGGAAGAGTACCGCTAGTGTAGGGCCATGACAAGTGGTATCCTAGCATATAAGCTTACAACTGAGGGAAACCCCAAGTTTCACCTTTACACTTATAGAAATTCACCTTCCTACACCTATCATGTAGCCTTGACCAGCCATGGGGAAAAGTCACCCATTCGTCGTTTCATCATGTCGCCCATCGTCGTTCACCCCTGCATGGCCCGCAGTTCTTTGATGACTTGTCGTACAACTCGACATCTGTTCAGGTGCACCCACCATGACCGCCCAAACCTTTCATCATTTACCCATGCCCAAGCTCGTTCACCAACTCGCTCGCCAACAACATGTTCACCTCGTTCATGTTTCATCGCGCCTGGGCTCGATCACCTAGCTCACCCTTCAACCACGTTCACCACTAATTAACCATGTTGTTGTGCTGGCCATGCTTGCATGACTCGCCTTTCAACACACCTCCGCACGCCTGAGGCCTCACTAGTTCACCATTCACAGACTCCCATTCAACCTCACCTAGCATTTCTCCAAACGTCATGTGCTCGCACATGAGGTGGCCTTTCCTGGCTCTCCCTACCATCGTCTACTCACACTCGCTGATTGTGCAACCGTTCCACCAAAATTCATCATGTGCGCCCACCAGCGCTGCCCAGCCTGTGCTCCAAATGATCATCTGAACAACTCATTTAGTTGTGCCCTGCAGTTTACACACACCACCACGGAACACAACTTCGACCTATAGATTGTGTGCTTCGGCGCCATGTCTTCCTGCACGTCTGCTTTGAGTTTCAGACCACTAGCTTGAACCTCACACTCCCTTTGTTTGTACGCTTGCTTGTTCGCCTTAGATCAATTGTTTGTGTCCTCTCGATCGCCATGTTCTTATACACTTCACCACCATGGTTCTCTACATCGGCTTGCCCAACCAACCACCCATTTTTCCCATCATTTAATATTTCTCCATGCCGGCTCATCGGTTGGGCACCCCCACTCAGGACTACCTCACCTTATAAACCGACATCTATCAACAGAGCCATTTTTACATGTGGCCTCACATTTTCCTCCAAATGGCTACTTTTCCTGCTTGGCTCGCCCATGCTCCTATGTCATGCACCCTCGCTAAAACCGTCGGTAGCTCCGGGGCGTTACATCCTCCCCCACTCGAAGTCATTGTCGCCCTTGATAATATTCCATCCCAGCAACCATCATCACCAAGATATCATCCACACAACTTTGTATATGGGTAATCTAGATGTCCACTAATCAACCTACTCCACACCATTGATATGCCACTATTCTACAAGGAATCATGTGTTGCTATCCCTCATGTCGTTCATTAGTTGCGTAGCTAATCCAACCATGCATCGCCTCCATAAGAGCTCATGCCCCACGTTGTCATGACTCTGCCCTACATGTTATTTGCCAACCTGTGTCCCCGACCTGCGGCTCCATTTTCTGTGTTTGCCCCAACTTAGTGTCTTGGCCCAAGAGTATGTCTACACCTTGCCAAATTTCAGTCTTCCCCGAGTTAGCTCACCCTCATGCTCACGTGAACACTTGGAAACTTGCTTGAATTATTTTTTCCACCATTCCAATGCTTTACTTATATGGTGGTTGACCCATCATTTGGGGCATCGAATCACTAAGCCGACCCACCGTTTCATCCAACTCACCCCAACTTCATGTCGACCCATGGTGTGGGAAACCATGTGTGGGACCGCCGCGACATATAAACTTTCCACCACCCAACACTTAGTCATTTTCAGAAGATGACTTCCCATCACATGTTTCCTTCTTTCGGTCGGCTTGTTGCACCATTCACATGTGCCCTCAACTCACCGTTCAACCACCCAGCTCGTCACTCACTCATCATATGCTCGTGCCAACTTCAATTGACCCGTTAGTTAAACGCGCCCAACCAGCATGCCTGACTCATGGTATTGAAATACTCCCCCACTCTAAATGGTTTCCTTCCTCAAGAACACCATCATACGACATCACAAAGTGTCGCTAGTTCCAACATCCAATGATGCCCATGTTGCCTACCTCTACTTTGCCATCACACAAACCATAAAGGCTCATGTCTCCATGAATCGGAAAGTCTCCTCAATCCATGATCATCAACCACATCATTCGCAATCCCCACATGTTGCTCCCACTGTGGGAGGCTCGTCCGTCCAATTCAAGCTACATGCTTACAGAAACATATTGTGTCGACCTCATCATGTATCTCCATCATGTGAACTACTACCATGATACTCCAACACAATGCTAACATATTTTTGTACACTTCCATACCCCATGATTTGAACTAGTTAGGTAGTTATTCCAACTGTCACACTCAAACATTGAGAACCCACATCCTCATTCCATCATCAGTCTTTTCTCAGACTCTTGTCACAACATCAACTCAATCAAGAATCCATCTCCATCTAAATAAGCCATGCCTAGGTCCATAAAATAAACTCCATCTCATCTGTAACATGTTGTCCATGATGTTTGGTGTCAATGTGCTGCATGAAATCAGCCACATCTATCCCAACATCATCATCCATATGTGTAAGATCCATCTCCTCAAAATGAAGAGACCCTCTCATCAAACCCGACTCTCGATATGCCACATCTAGGTCCATGAACCAACCTCCATCATATCTACAATGTGCCATCTCTCAAGTCTTCAAAGGAAACAAGTATACACCTATCTCATCTCCCATGTGCTACCCATGATCATAGACAAATCAACTCCCATGTATCAAAAGTGGTTAAGTCTCGGCTTAACCTAGGCCCAAGTATTTCCAATGAGGCATCATCGTCATTGCAGCTCATTCACTCCAAAGTGTCTCATAATGATACTCCACAACATGTCACTCTCTCAAGCACACCCATACATGTATTCAAAAGTATGCACCCCATACTGAATCAAACTCTTTGACCTTAGCTCCTCAATGCATCATATCCTCCAAGTCGACCATAATATGAAGTCCCAAAATGCCGCAACCTCATGTCATCAAGAGTTCAATGAGTCATCTCCAACCAACATCCCAATAAGCATACATGTCTCGTCCAAAATATCTTTGTAAGATGCCTCAGCTTTCCATGTAGTAGGAGTGCTCCATAGTTTTCTCACAAATCCAACCAAGTCCATGGCCTTGTTGTACAAGAGTGCACAACATCTCCATTGGCTCACAAGTAAAACATCTCCATGTCGCACCAACAAATCCACCTGCACAACATCTCTTCTTTGGCACTCCTCATTGGATGCCCATAAGTGATACCTATACAAGTGCTCCTACATAATGTCCCTACATAAGACCACCATGCTTCATGTCTCCAAATCAATGTCCATGACTCAAGTTTCCCATGTTGGCCAACTAAGTAGACCCGTCATAATGATCGGTCATCCTCATCCAAGTCTCTTACATCACATGAGTCTCTTACACCATGGATCTACCACTGAAGGTTACACCAAGACTCCTCTTAGTCTCGGCCATGAGAAGTCCACCCAAGTGTCATCAAACTCAAGTGTGTGCCCTACTCCAATCTATACATGTCTTATGTCAGGCACTTAGCCAATTTCTCCATATGGATAAAGCATGACTCATTCCTCTGCAATGATCATCATGTTCCTCCCTTGTCACGGGAATTTTCACCTTCTATCATAAGGTCACAAACAACCCCAACAAGCTCTACAATAGTCAATGGTCCTTGCCTCTCCATACAAGGCTCATCGTAGACATCCATGGTAAGATCTCCCATCGAATTGGAAAACTGATTTTGCCCTTCCCTACATATGGCCCATCTACCAAAATCTCAAATGAAACTGCACCAATGTCTGTAAGCTGCATGATCCTAGTCCAACTTGATCAATTTCAAGTTCATCCTCTACCATTTTCATGCTTGCAACTTCCTCAAACATCACAGCTTCCTCCTCTTTTTCATTGCAATCTGCATCTACAACCTACTCCATTGCCCAACCAAGTCGAAGAAGTTTGTCTTTAACATTTCTTTCCAAGACTTCAAGTTCTCCTCTTTCATCAACTTCAACCTACATAAGGTTAGCAAGAGCCTCCCTTGACATTCTTCCAAACCTACCATGTCTTGTTGTTTAGCTTGGCCTAAGCACGATGTTGCACCTTCTGCAAATCTGAATCACCTGTCACGAATGTCAAGTATTTAACTTTCTTTATCACGTATAAGTACCTGTAATACCAACTGCCACACCCCTACACTGGTGGCAATCTTCCAACTGCACTATAGGAGGTGCAGCACCACCGACCACTTTCTTTTTAATAATACTTGTGATCGTGGACTATGCCTACTTTCTATACTTAGTTTATTTTTCAACTTTCCTATGTATATATTCATTAACACAATGGAAAATTTCTTACATCATTCATCTTTATTATATTTTACACATAGATGCACAATAGATAATAAACTGGGATGGGAAACTCCCTAAAATATGAGTCTACCCGATAGTATAATACTTCACAAAATATTCAGTTTTACAGTCTTTGCACGAAACCCCAAGTTTCCTTGGTACAATATGATTCAAATTGTATCCTAAAACACTCTCTAAGTTTTTATATCTCTTTAAAATTCATGCCAAAATTTGAAAGACTTAGAAAGCTCAAGCTTTTAAGAAATACCCTCAGAATAGTTGTAAGTTGTGAGAAGTGCAAAGCAATGAGGACCCTCAGTCAAGTGTGTAGACCATTGGCCCATGGTAATGCACGCTGCCATGAAACAAAAAAATGAGAGGTCTTTTTGAGAAACACGGGAAGTTTCTAAGATGTGATTAGTGATCGCATATCGTCGGGAAAACCCCTAAGAGACAAAAAATCCCCAACCGATGCGAACCTGAAATGTCAAAAAACGTAGGGAATTTTCCTATTCGTCAGATGCGAGTCCCATGCAAAAACCAGTAGGATATCAGAAGGGCTTCGAGCGATAAGTTGTTTCAACCGTGTCCCGACTGATGCCATACACTAGGTGCCACACATCCGACAGAAGAGAGAGATGATTGCTCACATCAGATAGGTAAACGTTATGCAACTTACCCGCCCTATATGGACAAAGACCATAGGATCTGGAGGCCCTAGATTGATGGTGGACATACAATCCGACGTATGATTGGATTCAACGAGGTAAAAATAACGAGCTGTATAAATTTTGAAGTTTGGCATGAATGATGGTTTGGCAGAAGAATCGTGTTTATGGGAAATTTAGGAGTTAAGTAGATATAACAACCGTTCAAACATTTCCAAGAGAACTAACACTTAGTTCATTATGAAACAGGTGGCCACCTCCCTATGAAGTGTTACACAGTGATGATGATGCAGAGTAGGTGAATTCAAATGGATAGAGGTTGAAGAACTAGAATGTCGGGAAGCAGAAATGAACAGTCAGAAAGAAGATTGGCTTTAAAGCCACAAACTGACAGAGACAATGTAAGTAGCTAGAAAGTAGTGAGAAAAGTGAGTAGAAATCTAACAATAGAGAACAGAGAAAGTAAGTAGAGCTGACCTGCAGAGCAAAGGTAGCATCGAGACAGAGCCAAAGAGAGTCAGAGAGTCTATGTATGCCAGAGAAGGCTTGAGAGGTTCAAGTGAACTTCTCGGCATAGGCCTATCATGTATGAGTCTCAGATTGGGTTCATACTACTGTCACCAGCAGAGGTCAAGTTTCAGTAAGGAGATTTCATGTACTTCAGTCATACTAACTTACATCTATTGAGTGAGACTCAAATTGAGCTTAATGTTGTAAAAACTCTGCTTTGAAAACATAATAGAGAGGTCACCACTAAAATCTAGACCAGGAGACGTAGCCCAGGAGCATTGGGTGAACTCCTTATTAAACTTGTTGTATTTACATGTTTTCCTATTTTGTTTTCTCTAACTGCTTCAATGTTTGTGTATTTCATAATCTTATCGATTTGTTGCATAAAGTAACATAGGCACATCCACGCACATGAGTTTCTAATACCTTTAATTATTTGTCCTGGATAAATTCCAGGTCAAGTGGTATCCGAGCTCTAGGTTATTCAGGTTAGACAAGCTTGTACTGGATTTTGTTGTCAAATGCTAACTAGATTAAAGGTTAAATTAGGAGAAGAAGAATTGGTTGAAGCTAACCCTGAAATTGGAAGAGTCTACCCTAAGAGGAAAATGTCAAAAGAAAACCCCTTGGAATCAGACTCCTAGTTCATGGATGGTTTCATGACCATGAAAGCCATGGTAGAAGAAATGTATAGAAAATTTAAGAAAGGTAGAGAAGAAGGTTCAACAAACTCCAAATGAGATAAAGGAGCAGAAGAATCTCTCCTCCATGACCAGTCTAAAGGCAAAGGGAAAGAAGAAAAACTTCCCACACCTCCTAGTAGCCTTGAAAATAAAAAGAAAACATCCCTCATTAAATTAGATGTTAAATTTGATTTGAATATACATGATGTAGATTTGTAGGTAGAGAAGCTGGATAATTGAATTTCCCAAAAAACGTCGTTTAGGGCCTCAAAATGACTCCAAAAGTTTAGGACCTGAAAAACTGCTAAAAATATTAAATTGTGCTATAATTAAGGAAACTGAAAAACTGAAAGAGACAGTTGTGGGGGTCCAAGTGGGATAGGTTGGTGGCCACTAACATCCACCTGGATCATCGAGGAGTGGTAATTCCAGCCAATGCATTACAAGATATGGTCAGATTCATTTCTTCTTTATCTAGGCTTTGTTCCTGGAGTATATCCTCTTCTTTTCACCTTTCTTGCTCCTTTTCTTCTTCCTCTTCACAATCTATGTAGAATAATTTTTTCTGAGCACACTTATGACCTTTAGCGTATTTTCTATCACAACTGTAAAAAAGCCCTTTTTCTCTTTTCTATTCCAATTGTTGTGGTGTCAACCTTATAGGTTGTGGAAGACTAGGGGCACAGCATTTCCATCTTTATAGTTGTGAATGATATGCTTCCTGGTTGCCATAATTTTGCTTTCCATCTTTCTTGCTAACCTAAATTCCTTCTCTAATGAATCAGGTTCCCAAAGGTGAACATCATGTTGGATATTATCCTTTAAAGTACCTATGAACACATCAATCCTATGCTCCTCTGGAATATCTTTTACCCATATGTTCAATTTTTGGAACTCCTCAATGTGCTCAATTGAACCCTTTTGTTTGAGACTTATCAATTTGCTAAAAAAGGTGTTGCTTTTTGTATCCTTATAATGTGTTGTCAATTCTTCCGTAAAACTTGCCCAAGTCATAATTTGTTTATGAGAGCAAAGCCATTGATAGCATACAAACTGATTTGGTTCCAAATATAAAGTTGCAATATGTACCTTTTGTGTGATTTTCACATTATTGAGATCGAAAAATTTCTCCATCTATAATATCCATGGTGCAGGATCCTTGCCATCAAACATCCTCATATCGATTTTTGGAATATGGTGGGTCTTCGATCCAACATTAGAGTCTATGAAATCATGACTAACATTTCTTTTGTTCTTATCATGAGTTTTCTTTACTACCCTTTCACCATTAGTAAGCATTTCTTGTAGAAAATTTGTTAAATGTGTCTTCAAATCTTACATGTCTCCCTTCAAATTATCCATGCTTGTCTTCAAATTTGTCCTCAAATCTATCTTCAAATTGTCCATCTTAGCTTCCGTGTCATTCATCTTAGCTTCCACATCATTCATCTTAGCTTCTATGCCTTTCTTTAAACAATCCATCTTAGCTACTATGCCTTTTTTTAAACCATCCATCTTAGATTCTACATCTTTCTTTAAACAATCCATCTTAGATTCTGTTAATTTTTGTGCAAGTGACACTTGTTGCACTTGGTCTCGTAATTTTGATATATCATGTTGCATTTCTTCCTCTTCTTCATGAGTCATGCTAGAGCTTTCAGGTTGCTTACTAGGTGTTTGGATTTTCTTTCCTCGGGACATCAATTACCAATAATAATGCTTTACTATGCTCTTTCAATTCCTTCAAACTAGTTTTTCAAACCAAGCTTATGCAAAAATTTAAAAAAAAAGTACACACCTTTTTTCACTTTGTAGGATCTTGATATTGAATCTGATGTATCTCTATAATTCCAAATCATCTAGTTTTGAAATTGCAATCTCTGGTGCCCTCTATGTCCTCTTTCCAATGCCACCAGTCTAATCCAAATTGGATTCTCCAAGGAAGAGTTATGCCAAATCTCCCACAGTGACCTAATTATAGACTAGTTCAGTAGAGTGAACTTGTACGACATGCCACAAGTCACTGTTTTGACTTTTGGCTATGAAAAATATATACAAGAATCTATAGTCCGTCCTCTTTCTGTACCTTCTTATGAAATTTCAATCCAATGCTCATAGAGAAAGTTATGATGATTTTCCTTAGGTCACTTGTTTGGAATGTAATTGAGGTGTCTACAAAAAGACCAACTTCCTCAAATCATATCTCCACAAATATAGTGTGAAAGGATCTAAAATTTGGATCCAAGTTTTAGTGTGATTTTGTCTCAATTGGGTTTTTTGTTAGCTTCTGAAACGTCGTAGAAAAAAAGTTATGCCGAAAATGCCACAATGACCTATTTGGAGCAGCAAAACCCTAGAAACCAAAGCTCTCATTCCAAATGTTATGAAATGAGTTCACAAAAGGATAGAAAAGATAGATCAACACCTTAAAATTCAGCCTCTTGAAGGGGGCAACCTCCTTTACATTACATAAATGAACAATTCTTTGATGATTCAAATGAAAAAACCTCCATTGTATATTATAGGAGTCTAATGAGTCACAATATAACCCACCTGACCTAACAATAATAATATAAAGCCACAAAAATAAAAATAGAGGGATTCTATGGGGCATAGTAATAACAATTTGGGGACAAAAGGGGCATAGTAATATTAATAAGGGATACAACTACAATAGTAACGGGGTAATCACTAGTATTATAGGGACCTAAGAGAGGTGGGTCAATGTCCCGAGGCCATCCATGTAAATTGTCCATGAGAATATCAAAGATCGTGCTGGCTCACCCAACCCTTTCTTCTGCATGTCGTCCCACCAACTCGTTCGATTTTTCCACACTTCTTATAAACTCATCACATGTTCCCATACCTAGCGATTTTCTGATTTCCGGTTTTTCGACTCTCCCAATGGCTCATCACAGCTCATCATTGCACGTTTTCCCAAGTGTATTTAATTGAATACCTCAGTCATCATGCATGCTATCTCATCGCCTTTAACTGAAGATATGCCACCCCTCCATCGCACATAAGAAACACTTATCTCATGGGTGTGACACACACCGATGCTTGGTTTTGTCTAGTGCCTCACATGCTCTCATATCGACTAGAAAAATAGGAAGAAAAAAACAAATGAGTTAAACTAGAAGTCCCTAGGTAAGGAGACTGAGCTTGTGGGTGTGACACACACTGATGCTTGGTTTTGTCCACCACCTCACATGCTCTCATACGAACTAGAAAAATAGGAAGAAAAAAAAATGAGTTAAACTAGAAGTCACTAGGTAAGGAGACCATTAGGCAGCCCACAGGGCTCAATCAATTCATTGAATTCACAAATCAATCTATACAAGTCTTACACAATGGCTGAATTCACAAATAAATCTATAAAAGTCTTACATAATGGACTTTAGTTTGAGAGATGAAACAACCTGCTAGAAAATAGGAACTAATTCCTAATTACAATCAAAATCATAATTATTACCATTTCTGCATTATTTTCTAAGTATATCTAGTTGTCTTGTTTTTCAAATATTCATCTAAGTAGTTACAAATTTTCATGGAAATTTAACAATATTAAACTTTTGAAGTTAGGCTTCTTTGATCCATATTATGAAAAGTAATAAAACATCTCATCACAGTTTTGTCAACATGTTTCAAACCCTCAAGCATGGTTCATCTCAAGAGAAGATGAAAAACAAGATCTTGGCATCAAGTTATTAGGAGAAAAAAATTTAGTTGTTATAATATAAAGGTTAGATTTTACTAAATAGACAATATTTTAATATAAAGAAATAATTGTTTATATTCAATTAAGGAAAACAATTAATCAAATGGAAAATTTTAATGAATCAATATCTACAAATAAACATAATATTTAGATCAAACATAAACAATCAAAACAATAGAACAATTAATAAAATCCATATAATAATATAATAAAGCAAAAGTAATATTTGGTTCAAACTTAAATAATCACAACAATTAATTCTAAAAACTTATAAATAAATAAAAATGTTTTCAAAAATATGTTTATATAACTAGTAGCCCAAATTAATTAAGTAATTTCAATATTATAATTAGTTATTTAAGAAATACAAACTTTTAAATTCACAATTTTTTATACAATTTGATATTATCGCGCCAAGAGGTGCTCCACATGGGGATAGGTCTCACATAAATATGTAAACCTAAATGTAAATGTAAATGCAAATGAAAATGCAAACATTTAACATGTAATGTTTAACATTTAACATTTTTAAATCTAATGTAGGCCCTATTTAGAAACCGACATAAATTCATATTTACTCTTGATCTACCAAGCCCCGAGGCCCTATTTAGAAACTGACATAAATTCATCTTTACTCTTGATCTACCAAGCCCCTAGAGGAATCAAATATTTTTTCACTCCATGCTAGTTGGTATATCAAGATAATTCTTTTTCACTCTATGCTAGGTGGTATATCAAGGTAATTTTTTTTCACTCTGTGCTAGTTGGTATATCAAGATAAATTTTTTTCACTCTATGCTAGTGGTATATCAAGATAGTTTTTTTTTTACTCTATGCAAGTTGGTATATGAAGATATTTGATCCCTCTAGGTGCTTAGTAGATGCAGAGTAAATATTGATATATGATCATTTAATTTCCCCTTTAATTAGGCTATATACACCTTAATACCATGGGTCAATACCATGTGCCATCTTTATTTTTATTAATATTAATATTAGGGTTAATAATGTTTTTTTGCATGCTATTAACAATAATTTGGCCAATAGGCTTCACCTAAATAAAACATATTTTTTGAGTGTTCCTAAACATAAAGTGAATTATTGAGTAAAAAAAAAAAAATGTTTTATTTATTTACCATACGCAATCAATCTAATTATTATGATGTATAAACACAATATAAATTTAAAATATAAAGAGGTTTATGAACATTAAAAAGATAGGTATGAGAAATAAAAAAAAATATAAATAAAATCGAAGTATGGTGAATAAATAAAACCCCTTTTTATATTTAGTCCATAAAAACCTCTTTATATTTAAAGAATACTAAAAAATGACGTTTTATTTAAGTGAAGCATATGGGACAAATATCATTTTTATACCATGGGCTAAATACGGTGGGGCAAATACCATATTTAGAAAAGAGTTACAGTAAATTAATAAAAATATAAATAAGCTAGAAGTATGATAAATAAATAAAACATTTTTTTTTTATTTACTCCATAATTCAATTTATATTTTATTAACACTCAAAAATGATGTTTTATTTAGGTGAAGCCTACAAATAGGAGGGGCCAAATTATTATTAATACCATGCAAAAAAATATTATTAACCCTGTGTTAGTATTTCACATTAATCATATTGTAAGGATTGGGTCCTACAAGGTGAGAAACCAATCAATCTCACACATAATTGTCCACAGTAAGCCACTAAAAATTAGGGGATGGTGAAATAAAAAATATTTAGGAATATGTGATGAAGAGAAATTTATTAAACTAACTAGAATATAGTTAGAAAATAAGTGCTATGTAATAAAAAAATTATTTTAATATTGGAATTATAAATTATTAATCAATTTAAATAATAAAATAATCTAAGAATAACTTATGTACATAATTATTATTAGTTAGGGTTAAGCTATTAAATGTGAGATAGGTAGAAAATAGTAGTTATATAATATAAATAAATTATTGAATAATAAAACACTTAATATAATTTAAAATAATAATACTATCTCACCATAACTTTATTAATACAAATATAAACGTTAGGGTAAAAGAATAATGTGAATAAGGTAGAAAACTAGCTGTTAAAATAAATTAGTTGGTACACATTATTAAAAGTTAATTTATATAATAATATTTGGTTGAAAATAAATTATTTGATAATAATATTAAAATAATTAATATATCCATTTAAATAATAATATAAACTAAGTAATAATATATTATTAGTTACAGATTGACTAGTAATATTTATTAAAATAATTAATTTAAATAAATAATAATAATAATAAGTTGTTATGTAATTAATTATCAATTTATATAATACTATGTTATAAGATAAGTATTCAAGATTCTAGTAGTTTGGAGTGACTTTATTAAAGAATGTTTGGGTGAAACTTTGTTGTTAGGAATGATTCAAAATATATTTTATTTGGATTGTTGATTTAACTTGTGATCCATATCAAATTTAATGAGAAGGTTTTTCTGCTGAAATCACATCCTAATATTGTTTTCGACATGTTTCGAACCAACGACTGTGGTTCATCAAAACGACAAGTTGAGGAACATGATCATGGCTGCAAGTTAAATTTATTATTGAAATTAGTGTTATATTTATATTTATTTCGTTATGTCTAACCAAAAGCTCTATAAGGAAAATTAATCGAAGATTCAAAATTATAGAGCATAACTTATCAAGGAGGAAAGAAGATAAAGTGACCAAGGCAATGCTATGAGAAAAATGAAAGCAAATAAAAATAAGATAGAAAATAACTAAAGTGAAAAGTGACAAGGCTTAGGAGAGGGAGAAGGAGTTGAGAAGGGAGTGCTAGGATGAAACTTTTACTTAATTTCTAGCCATCATCCCTATTGCAGTTTTGGCATGCCTCTCAATGTCAATCGCTTCCCTTAGTTTCCTATGGTGGAAACGATCAATTCTAGCTATGACTTTGGATTCTTCAATGTAGACATGACTTTTTGATTTCTAACCATGTTCTGAAAGGGATGAAGTGCAAGAGCCATTGTGTCTAATGTGAGTAGCATGTTCGCTAATCCTCTGCTAAATCTACCTTCCTATTTTTCCTATGTAGGGGATACTACATGATTACCATGAACAATGATGTGTCCCTACTATTTATTCACTTAGATGGATTGGTTTCTCACCTTGTCTTGAGGATGAACCACATTAGTTAGTTTGAAAAGTCAACGGAATCCCACATTAGTTGGTTCGAAAGTTCGACCCAATCCTTAGCATGTTCACTAATCCTCTCCTTAATCGATCTTCTTGTTTCTCCTATGTAGGGGATACCACATGATTGCCCTACTATTTATTCCTATGCTTAATCGACCTTCCTATTTCTCCTATGTAGGGGATACCACACAATTACACTGAACAATGATGCTCCTATGTAGTGGATACCACACGATTACAATGAACAATGATGCGCCCCTAGTATTTATTCGCTCACATGGATTGGTTTCTTACCCTACCATGACGATGAACCACACTAGTTGGTTCCAAACATAGACCCAATCCTTACAATGTGATTAAACTATTAACCATAATATTAATATTAATAAAAGTACATATGACCCATGGGATTGAGAACCAATGGTATTGACCCATCGTATTCATGTGGAATGTAGGGTATTTAAATGGGGGATTTAAACCAACATAGATCCATATTTACTCTAGATCTACTACGCCTGGGTGATATGCAAACTAGCATAGAGTGAAAAAAAGTTTGATCCCTCTCAAGGCTTGCTAAACTAGCATAGAGTGAAAAAAGGTTTGATCCCTCTTAGCGCTTGGTAGATCCAGAGTAAAGATGGATCTAGCAGAGATGCTCATTTCACAACATAGTATGAGGGGATATGTAAGTTTGTGAGTCCATTTGTGTAGCTTTAAAATAAAAATAAAAAATAAAAATTATCTTCTATATAGAAAAATAATGTTCGTTATAATTAAAAAAAATGAATATGTTGTAAAGTAATTTAAAGTAAAAAATATGTGAATCAAATGTTCAAATCTTATACTTTTCGAAAATATTTCTATGTTAATCATGTTAGATTTGTACTCATGGATCTATGCTGCTTAATATGAAAAATATAAATTAATATTTAACACACTAAAATTTATTATACTAAAAATATAGTAAATATTATATAGCAATTATTGCATTTAGCAAAAGCAAAGCATTGTTTTCAAATCAATTTTAATTTATTTAGATTTTAGAATAAAATTTAGAATGAGCATGGTCTATATGGATGTAGTGGTTTTTTGGCATTTTTTTTGGGTCAAATTCTCCAAAATCTAGCAGATATTTTTAAGAGCCATAAGATTAAGTTATTTAGTTTGCAAACCACCTTGAATCCATTTATTCATTAAAAAACAAAAAGACATTCTTTTGGGGGTTTAGATATCATATTATCATTTTCAATTTATGTTTGATGCAAATTAGGCAATAACCTCTAACTGTTAGAGGTTCCAAGGTTCCCACAAACTTGTGCATCATATATATAACATTTTTCAAAGTGAAATTATGACTAAGATATTAACTAACGAGCTTAGATCCATCTTAACTTGCATATACCAAGCACTTAGATCCATCTTAACTCTCGATCTACCAAGCACGTAGAGAGATAGAATTATATCTCAAGGGATTTGATCCTTGGTAGATCAAGGGTTTGGATTTAGGCTACTTTAATTTTCCCTATTTAAATAGGCTATATTCAACATGAATACCCTAGGTCAATACAATAGGGATTCTTACGCTTGGAGCTAAAAAACAAAGTGTAACCTCTAAATTGAGGCTTTTATGATTCAACTAGTTTGATCGAAACCATCCAAAAAATTAAGATCAAAGTAGAAATCACATAACCTAATTAACCAACTAGGGTGATTACCAACAAGTGTGATCAAAGCCAAAAAGTTTGTTATGTGATTTCTACCGAAAGAATTTTACTAAAGAGTAACTTGATGAAGTTAAGTTTACTTAATTACACATGTTAATACTTAAATATTTTTTTACATAAGGTTAATTTGTTTTTATCTTAAAGAAGATAGAATGGTTACATGACATGACATTACATTACAACATTTGTACCATACTAGGGTGAGAGCTCCTCTATACAAATGATCATTACTATGAGACTAGATGCATATTAACTCGAGAGTCCTAAGAGGGATCAAATATGTTGATATTCAAAGATATCTCAATAGATGTCATCGCTCTAGTCCCTTGGTAGATCTAAAGTTTAAATGGATCTAGGATATATTCCTCACTAGTATGAAAAATATTCCCATAGATATTAAATCAATGATATGCCCATTTTAAAGAGGGATCCATTCAAATAGAGAAAAAAAGTGACTAACAATGATAGAGGAAAGATAAGGCATTGTATTTTCTTTGAAATGTTTGATCCAAAAGATAAGCTTAACATTTTACAACTAATTGTATATTTTTATTTTAGATACTCTTTTAAATACAATACAATGGGATCATATTTAAGAGAGAGAGTGAGATGGAGGGGGAACTGAGTATAGGAGAGAGACAAAGATGTGGGAGAGAGAGGGGGAGAGATGAAGGAAGAGAGAGAGGAAGGGGGAGAGAGGAGGAGAGAGGGAAGGAGAGAGAGAGATGTATTTTCATGGGCAACGAGACCAAGGGAAGAATAAAGACATTGAGTGATAGAGGTGGAGAGAGAGAGGGAGTGATAAGGGAGATGTTAAGATGGAATGAGGGAGAGAGGAAATGAGCAAAGGTAGAGAAAAGGAGAGGATAGACATAGGGAAAGAATGGGGAGAGAGATAGGGAGACATAGATATGGTGGGGGGGAGAGAGGGGGAGATCGAGAAGGGGAGACAAAGGGAGATATTCACAGAGTTTGAGGGTTGAGAGAGAGTGTGTGTGTGATAGGGGAGAGAGACACACAAAGGTGGGAGAGAAAGGGATAGAAAGGAAGGAAAATACAGGACTTGAGAGAGAGGAGAGAGATGGTGTTGGAAGGGGGAAAGAGGGGGTGGGAAGAAAAACGACTTTGAGAGATAGAGGTGGAGAGAAGGAGTGATAAGGGAGAGATGTAGATGGAAAGAGGGAGAGAGGAGACAAGGAAGGGAGAGAAAATGAGATGAGAGAGATAGGGAAAGAAGGGGAAGAGAGAGACATGGAGACATAGTTATGGAGGGGGGAGTGAGGGGGAGAGAAAGAAGGAGAGATAGATGGAGATAGTGACAAATTTGGAGGGTGGAGAGAGAGAGAGAGAGTGAGAGTTTTATGGGGAGGAGAGATAGAGGGAGGTGGGAGAGAGAGGAAGGAAGAGAGAGAGGAGAGAGATATGGGGTTGGAAGGGGAAGAAATACATAGAGAGGAAAAGTTGGATAGGAAGAGGTAGTGGAATGGGATAGATGGTGTGTGTGTGTGTGTGTGTGTGAGAGAGAGAGAGAGAGAGAGAGAGAGAGA
>APFE030050161.1:4856-23127 GCA_000404065.3 Pinus taeda
GAGTACTTTAAAAAATATTGATAACAAAGATAAGTGAAAATTAAAAAATTCTTATAGTTAAAACATTTTATTAGTGTGTTGTTCAAAACTAACATAGATCCATCTTAACTCTAGATCTACCCAAAGTCGAGAGGATTCAAATCTCTCGAGGTGCAAATCTTTCCTCAATTTGTACACTTAAAAAGAGGTTTGCATCTTGAGAGATTTAATCCATTTCAGTGCTTTATAGAATGAAAATAAATAATCAAATGTAATCAATTTAAAATTTTAAAAATGAAAATATCTTTTGGGTTATCTTTCAAATCCAAGAAAATAATGTCATGCAAGGATAATAATGGATTTGGTGAACCCATCTCTAGTAATATGCTACTTCATAGCCAATTGTACCTAAACCAACATAGATTGATCTTAACTCTGGATCTACCAAGTGTTGAGAGGGATCAAATCTCTCAAGATGCAAACCTCTTTTTAAGTGCAAAATTTTAGGACATATTTTCACCTCGAGAGATTTGATTCCTCTTGACTCTTGGTAGATCCAGACTTAAGATGGATCTATGTTGGTTTAGGTACAATTAACTATGAAGTAGCTTATTACAAGAGATGGGTTCACCAAATCCATTATTGTCCTAGCATGATATAATTTTCTTGGATTTGGAAGCTAACCCAAAAGATGTTTTCATTTTCAAAATTTTAACTGATTAGGGTTAATTATTTATTTTCATTCTTTTATAGGAATTTAACATGTCCTATATGCTTATCTTATGATTTCTAGTCTCATGTCTTGTCCATTTATACTTGATATATAAGCTTCAATGAATATTCCATTGTAGAGTTTTTAACAACATATCTTAATACTTACATGCTAGTGCAATAAAATCAGTACATGACCCTAAACACAATGAACACAAAATGTACTATGGAAACTCAATGTGGGAAGGCTTAGCATGAAAATGTGGAGTATTCCTTATAAATTTCTTCTCAAAATTACAATGAAATATATAGTCAATATGGAGTTACAAAAGACCTTATACCCTACAACTAGTTGTTACATGGTCTTCTTCTTCCTTTCTTTTCTAAAAATCTCACTCATTTCCTCTGACTAGATACGAAATAAGTAACCATTAGAATAATAAAAAATCCCTTCCTTTCCTTATGGATTATTTTTAATATGTCGTATATTCATCTAACATTAGTGTTAAGGTTTTTTCATGGCCCAAATCCTTATTAGGGCCAATATTTTAGATGATCTAAAATGTTCTTGAAATTCCACATGTGTGAGTGAGAGTTGATGTAGCATCTAATTAGTATAGAATTGATTACATATTGACCAAGTTTGGGAAGCATAACTTCTCCAAAATACCTAGAACTGAGGTGTTATTTAAACCATTGGAAATATCTCAATGAGTATCACAAACAACAAATACTTGTTTAAACAAAAATATCTATGTTAGCCCTAAAACTAGCCAATTTTAATTCCCAAAACCTTCGTCATAATTTTAGGACCTCAATCACCAAAATAGAACTTGCCTATAAGAATGGACCAATAAGGGCATATTTTCCGTAATAGAAAGTACCAAAATAGACATGATAAATTATATAATAATTCATTTTGGATTATACCTCCCCATTTTTAAAATCTTATTTTCCTCATAATCCATTGCTCAATTTTATGCTTACAGTGCCCTTTGGCATTGCTTAGAATTTGTCATTTTAACTTAGCCTACCATAATTCTTGTTTTCCCCATCTATTTATTGTAGAATTATTTTGAAAAACTATATCTATTTCTAACTATGCTTGATATTTGGGTACTAATTATTTTATGATAGGTAATACTCTCCCCTTATTGTCTGCATATAGAATGGATATTTCATTCAATTTTAGACTGTCCACATTCACTACTAAGTAAATGTGCATGTATGGAGGTAAAGTAGGTCTATAGGAATTATCACCTCCCTATTTCAACACTTCAAAAGAGCCATATCAAAGAGCCTTCATATTTTTACTAGGTCACCATGACCTCTCTTTGTTTAGGTGTGACTCGACTTGGTCTTGTAACTTGAATGTCTTCTTAACCCTATGTTGGTTATGCCCACCCTTGTACTTGTCTTGTGTTTCTTTATTTTCTCTTCTACTTGAAAATTGATATGCCTCATATTTTCAATGAGTTTTTCAGTTTTTAGTACTTCTCATCTAGTGTATTCCTTCTCTTCCCATATAAAATGTCTAGAGGTGTAGGTGGAAAGTATATGAAACAAATTTCAAAATGGAACTTGTTAGTGGAATTATGAACTACTCTTCTATAAGAATGATAAATATAGATCAAATTCACATCTCAATTTCTTGAACCAATGCCTTACTTACCACTTCTATCTATATATTCATTTGTGAATAGATGGAGGTAGAATTTTTACGTTGATGTCCATATTCTCCAAAATGTGGTCCAAAAGACATTGTGAAATTTAGTATATGTGTTTAGATAATTCTCCTGGGCATTCTAATGTCCATCCAAACCTTTTTTTGAAGAAAATATTTTTGCATCATGTCTCTTAATGATGTTTTTATAATTCACTACCACAAATTAATTGTAATTTCTCCACTTAATTCTTAGTAAATCAACCAAAAAATTTATGAACATGATCTAGTAGGTATATCTTAAATATGGTTTATACCTTTATTCCTATTGTTTAGCTTATTGGTGAAATGAAGTTTACATCCTTTAATTATCTTAGTTACATCCTCTTGCATTTTGATCCATAATACACACCTATACAACTTTCATACTATTTTGTAAACACTAAAATGGACTTCAAAATTAGAGGTGTGAACCTATATTATAATTTACATTGTCTCACCTTTAGACAGAAATATACTATCCAAATTATAAAGAAACCAATATTCAAGATAGAAATAAGCAGCCCTATTGTTAACTCTTTCTTCATAATTTTTTCCTTAGCAACTATCCAAAAATAACCTTGAATTACTCAATATCCCTAATGTACTTATCTTCTACGTATTCATCCTTTTATGTAGCATGGGTTAAAAAATGCGCATACATATATATAATAGTACCCAAACTTGTGATGTTGGGTACCTCCCTTCATATATTTGAAGATGACATGAAATCGATGCAAAAGTCACATCCACTTGTAATGTTTTATTAAATAAAGTTGTATTTATCCCTACATTTATTATGAAGGATAGTGGTTGGTATTGATGACGATCTACCCGCCCATTAGATAGTGATCATTTCATTCATCATGTACCATATCATAAATCTCCTCGTCATATATGGTGTAGTTCAGGAATACTTCTTGAAGCAATTTTGAAGGATATGATATTAGCCTAACACATATTTGCATCAATACTAGTCTCATAACATACTTATTTGCATTTGTTACCCTTTGAACCAACAAATTGGGTATTATAGAAAATAATGATCAAATAATATTTATTTTTACCTCATTCAAAATCATTTTATTTTTCTCCCCCCCATAAAAAACTCTTCTAAATGTTTATTATGGCACAGATTAATGTAACCACCACTGAAAATGTTGTTATGAATTTTCAAACAAACTATGTCCCTCAAATAAACTCCTATATTAAATGGCATTGGTAAGAATAGTCTACATGAATATTACCTCAATCTTGATTGGTTAAATCTTGAGTTTCTCTCCAAAAAATACACACACCAAGGATTTCTAGGGAAATTCACATTTCTTAAATTTTGTTAGTATTCAATGTTTCCTTAGCATCTCTAACACCTACATCATACTAAACACATGCTCTCTTAGGTAGATATAAATATTGTTATATTATCCATGTACACTATTACAAATGAATATAGAAAAGAAAGAAGTACATCATTCATCAAACACATAAATGAAGTTGGTGCATTACCTAAACTAAATTGCATTACCAATTACTCATATATATGTTGACTTAGCCTAAATGTATTCTTCTAGGAGCCTTCTTCTCCAACTTGCACATGGTGGTATTTTAATTTCGAATATAGTTGGATGAAGTAAGTTGGCATGTTTTATTTGATCCAACTAGCCCTTCATATAAGGTAGGAAGCATCAATACTTGAGGATGATTTTATTTATATCTATAGTGGATACATGTTTTTCAAGTCTCATCCTTCTTTGGAACTATGATGATAGGTAACCCACAAGGTGAGGTTCTTAGTATACTCAATTATTACTCCAACAATTATTGCAACTAATTTTTCATTTCATCGGTCTTGAATAGAGATTGGTTATATAGTTGTATGTTTGGGAATGGGTAGTCAAGCAAGAATTTCTTATTATTTACTTATCTCTTAGGTGGTAAACCTTTAGGCCTTTGGAAAACATCTTTGAACACCTACAAATAATTCTCCAACTGGTCTTACTACTCTTTTGTACCTCCCTTTAGAGATGAATTTACTTCCATTGATTGATATCTTTTCTAGTTTTACTCAAGAAGAAAAATACAAGATTCCTAATTGAGATAGTCAATGCCTTAACTGAGTCATCACTTAACAAGGATAAATTAGAATTAACTTTGTGTGCATTGAAGATGAAGGATTTTCCATGTTTGACTATGGGATGCATGTTTTCTCTCTTTGTGAAGATGGAATCCCTTACATGTAGTGGCTTCCAAATAGTACATTGCACACATAAAATGGTGTCACATGTACCTCAAATTCATCAATATAGTTTTTATTTATGGAAGATATAATCTTTCATGTAATAGTCACTATGAGATTTACATCCTTATTTACGCATCCCAATTCTTATGGATGAGGATGGTCTTGAAATTCCCATCCAATATTACTCACTATATCTTGTACCATGAGGTTGGTTTGGTCTTGAAATTCCCATCAAATCTTACTCATTGGATCCTCTACCATAAAGTTGGCTTGTAAACCAAAATTAAATAGTGTAAACACCTTTTACTTCGTAACTTAGATTTTGACATGGAAGAATTTAGCCCTACCCTTCTATTCCTTAGAATGAAAATTGTTCATTTTAACCTCCCTTTTCGCTACAGCATAGATAATATTCTCATCTACATTTGAGCTACTCTCTCCTAGGTTTTACAATTCCAAGCCTTGCATGTTCAATTTCTTAAACTATTTCTTCTATTTGTTTGGAATTGGCATAGGATGCATATTCCAACTCTTATTTTTAATTCAAATGGTAATATTTTTGTGATACTTTTATTGATGTGTAGTGGTGACAACCTTATTTCCTTTCTTTGTCTACTTGTGTCTTTCGAAGCGTCTTATTAGTCTATTTTCTTATAAACACTTGTTTTTTCTTTTTTCTAAACATGTATATTTTCACTAAACTAAATTTAAATTTAAATTTTTAGGAAAGATATGATTGGGGTCATGATATAATTTCACATATTGGTTTCTATGGTGGATTGAATTGAAACAATAAATTTCTTTATCCATTCAACTTGAAAGACAATTAATTCAAATAGGGACATTCACTAATGATATATACTACATTCCATATCATGTACTCAAACATTATTTAAATGGATAGTTTGTTCGTTGGAGCGTATCACATGAGATCCTTGTTAAGCCACCCCAACATGGAGTGGGATCCTTATATGGATTCGTGCAAGTGAACACAATGTGGAGAATATTTGTCTTGGCATTTACATTCGATACAATTCGTATTCCTATTGAGTTTTACTATGTAATCCTAACTCTTGTTAGTGAAATTTATATTTAAACAAGAATGGAGATAAAACAAAGTATACGCACAATGTCACATACTTGGTTATAAATTACAATGGTTGTTTCTTTAAAAAATTAAAATGGTTGCATTGCAAACAAACTTGCTTCCCAACTAAACCAAGTTGGGATCATGGGATAAAATTGCATGTGAACTAAACTAGGTTCGCATCATGTAGGTAAAATTGCATGTATTTTTTGTTAATAACAACTAATATAGCTAATGGAATTAGATTTAAATAGGGTGCTCCTCATCATGCATGTAACTATTAACTATTGTCTAGAGGATTGATGGTTTTTTTATTACCTCTTAATTATTTAAAAAATAAATAACAAATTGTATATTTACTGGTCAGTTCAATGTTCATATGGAAGTATATATTCTAATGCAATATATTTAGTGATATTGAGATTGTAGTCTTGATTAAGTATTATGGAGTTGGATGTTAATGTTATTTTACAAGTCACCAAATCAAACCATCCTTGTAGGAATTGAAATATTAACTACAACACTCTTGCATAAAGGTAAATCACTCTTTTCTCAAAGTGAACATACTTGGCAGGAAAGTAAATCACTCTTGCTAGAATGTAAACACACTTGGCAGGAAAGAAAATCACTCGTTTTGGAAAGTAAATACATGGATAGGAAACTAAATTGTTGACTTGCTTAAACTATTTGTTTATTTGTAAACATTATAATAGGAATACAAAAGAATTGATTAGACACCAAAATGTTGGAAAAGTGTAATATATAAAACCTAATTCAATAAGTTGAATCAAAGCTAATACTGCAGAATATGCAAAATAGAGCAAATCAATGCTTAATTCAATCAATACACACCACTATAAAATATATTAATCCGACTAATGATTTGGAACAACATTAATAATTAATAAACAAAGTAATCAATCAAATCAATTGAATTATGAATAAAAATAGAAAATAACATAACTAAAATATAGGAATTACCTGACTAAGGAGGGGGGCATATATCCTTAGACAAGGAAGTGGTTGAGTTTGCAGCAACATGCCTACACTATTATCACATCACATGCATAGAACAAAATTTGAATGAGAACTAGTGGGATTTGAATTAACAGTAATCAAAATGTAATTACAATATCATACCCTCCTTCTAGCTCAAGTAGAGAATAGTATTTATACACAATGTTTCAATTTCTTAATTTATTCATGAAATCGAAGGAAATCCATCAAAATCTCATATTCTCAATCTATTATCCCTTCATTAAAACAATGTATTGAAAAGAAGGAATGATTTGACATTGGTTGAATCACTCAACAATTTGGTATGTAGGAGGTTGAGTAAAATTGGTTGTAGTCAAGCTCTCGATGTTGGATAACCTATTATCCTCATTGCTTCCTTCATTGGGTAATCAAGTGGTCGATCCCTCCACTGAGAAATTGAGAGTGATTGCTGTGCATATGGTATTTAACTTATGTCATTTTTTTATTATTGTCCAAAAAGTTATAGTAGTTGCTTCCAATAATCAGTGTGACAAGGTGTTGTAGCGTTAGTACTATGAATGTGTTGTAGCATCATTAGGCTATTGTATCAACATGAATGTGTTGCATCAACATAAATTTATTACAATAATGTGAAAGTGTTGCATCCACTATCAAACTTATCAAAATCCTTTGTTTTCACCTGCAAGGGTGTTTGTATGAGCATGCTTGGAATATTTCTCATGAATTCTCATTAGTTAGCATAAAAGGGTACATTTTTTCCTTAATACGTAAGAATGGCCATTAAATGTGACATAATCATGAAAATATTGTATCTTAGACAAAATTGCATTGTTTCTAGAAAAAATGAGTTATAATATGGTATGAATATGGGAAACACGTATTCAAAGAGGTGGTGAATGGGTGCTGAAAATATGCCAATTTGGGTGTCCATAATGTACCCCAGCCAAAAGTGTTGCATGTCTTCATGCAACCAAATAATCAGTCTGAATCAGAGTGAGAGTGACCCCAATGGATTTTTTTAATTTTGTTTTCAACCTCCTTTGCATCATAGGAAAAGAAATAACCCTTTCTCCTTTCAATTTCCATTGAACAAACATCCTCCTATTTCTTAGTCATGTTATAATCACCTTGATATTTTGGGGTTGGTATCCAAATCATGGGGTGGTGAAATTTGAGGCCTATCCATTCATTTACATGGCTTTCCATGCATTTAATATACCTATCCACTCTTTCCAAGGCCACTACAAGGTTCTTGGCATTGGATGGATCTTTTTTATGCTTACCTTTTGTGGCCAGTTTCCACCTCTATAGCTTCTTTGGCCAATACTTCTATCTATTTCCTACAATCATCAATATCTTCTCCTCTAATGTGATCCATGAACTTTTCATGTTGAGGGAAGTTAACATAGCTAAAGTGTGTGATACAAAATTTCTCGAGTCTATAGTAATCGCCCCTGACCCACAATTTATAGTTATAACTATTCATAGCTACATGATGTGAAATTATCTAGTCAACCTAATTGTTCAGGTACGATACAAAGGCCCTCAATTGCACATCCCCTACAAAGTGGTTATGATTCCATTTAAGATCATGATTTAGTAAAATATTATGTTGAAACAATTGGAAAAACATGGTCCTTTATTCATTGGTGCTCACATAGTAAGTCTCTAAGAAGGTATTTGGAGAAGTTATCTTGTAGGGTTTACCAATTATTATTTCTTTCCTCTAAAACATAATATACACCTCTTAAAAATAATTTTTTTAGATAGGGATGGTTCCCTATAGATCAGTGAATACTCCACTATTAAGACATTTTGTATATTCTCAACTTCAAACTTATCCACTTGTCTCTATAACTTGCAAAATTTCTCTGCTTCTTCTTTCATTTCTTTCTTCCTTTGATCCCACATATCCCTAGGGGCCTCTAGGTTTTATTCCCACTTTTATATAAGGCTTTTGATAGCTTAGTGATGCTCTCCCATTCACAACATCCCCTCTTCATATGTTTCCATCATCATCTTCTAATTACCTTCTTTGACCTTCTCCCATATGTCTTGGATGTTTGTTTGAATAACCTTCTCCTCTATTAGTTTGGTCTCTACTTGAGTGGCTACCTATTGTAACTCAGATTTATCTTCCTCTATTTGGGTGGCCTTTCCTAGACATAGGTTCTACCTCTATGTACTTTTTCCAAAACTATCTCCCATATCCTAATAATTGGTTCATATTCATTCCTTGTGTCATTAAGAAGCCCTACTACCTAAAAAAGGTAGTCCAACCCCTCAAAGGACCATTCATCCTTTAATCCAGTCTCTAGGGTTTTAATCTTATGTTGTAGGCCCTTATTATTTTTTTTCTCACATTTTGTTTCTTCTAACAATAAATGAATGCAATGGTGAAAATAAAATTCCATATATAGGTTTCTTCTTCTTTTTGGTCTTGTGAATTTTTTAAGGGCTTGTGTAGTAGAATTAGTATGTTGATTTGCAACTATTTTCTATGTTTTTTTTTCTTATTTATGGTGTTGTAACATCTCCTCCCCTTGTTTACTCTTGATCGTAATCCCCCTATGTAGAAGATCCTTCTTTCAATCCTTCCCATGTTAGTCCTTATGTTGCATCAGGGATTTTCATCTCTTCTTCAACTACCCATGTTTGTTCTTGTGTTTCAACAAGGTTTTCCATATATTCTTTTAATATCCCTCCTTCCACTACCTACATTGGTTCTTTTGTCATAAAATGGGTTTTCATATATTCTTCTACTATCCTTTCTAGCCCTTATGTGTAAAATGGAATCTTTATTGCTTATTCCTAATCCACCTCCTCTATTTATGTTGCAATAGGCTAGGTCAATTCCTTCTTTTTCATGTAACATGTTCTCCTCCTTTTGGGTATGGACACATATGAGGGTATCTTAGTCATGTATTGGAGTGTTTTATTTGGGACTAAACATCAATAATCTCAAGGTCACTATCATGATTGTCTCTAGCCTCTTCTTCTAGTTGTCGCGGATCTACAAGTTCCTCTAGCATTACAACAACTACCTCTGCCATTGATTCTTTAGGTGTTGTAGTATTCTCTTCTTCTAGTGTTTCATTGGATTCTCCTTGGCTGGTGTACTCGATTCTTTTTCTAAGTGTGTGCCTATCTATAGTATGCTCACTAGATTGCCCCAAGTGTGACTGCCTACTAGATTGCATGCACTACTAGAAACTTGATGAGGTAATGATACAAGAGGGAATCCTTGGATCGACTAGATTTTTGGACGTTGGTGGCCATCTATTGTATCATATTCCATAGGAATAAGGGCATATTTATCAGCCTCTAATGTGTCAAAGGGTCCAATAATTTTAGATAATGCTAGAAAATTATCCCATGGCATCCCTCATAGATAAAATAGATATGGACGAAAATTTTTATGTTGTCCTAGGTTTGTGGCAAGGATTTTTTTGTCATAGTTGTTACCTTTATTTTCCAATACTTCTCCTACCCCCAAGAGTTCTTCCAAAAACTCTAGTCATAGACTCTTATAGGAGTACCATCATTCTCCCACCTATGGTGGCCCTAATATAGTGGTTATGGTATCTAAATTTACTAGAAATGGCATCCCCTAAATGTTATTTAATAATTCTATAGATTTATAGAAATTTTGATCACAACAATATCATTTTACCCCTACAATATTTCTACATAATCAATCCACCCAACAACCTAGAATATGGCCAAAATGTGGTTGTAGGCTTATAAAAACAGGTTTTGAAAGGGATCTCGGTAATTCATTGAGCCACCCATGGTGATTTCTCAAAACTCACATAGTCTATTGGTTGTAGTGTGAATGAAAAATACATTGGGAGGATGATAGTTTCCATTAAGGTAGTGTAATTATGAGCTAATGGTGTGGGTTGTGTCATAAGGTGTGGTGACGGTAGAGTGATATGAATATTAATGAAAAATGACACATGCAAATCATTTCAAGGTAAGTGTGATCATGCCAATTTAATGTCAGTTATCGTGTAGGGAAAGTCATAAATTTTAAATTCTTACCATGAGTTGGCATATTTCTCCAACCCGGAAGTGACAACCATGTCACATCCCATCCTCTTTCATGACATCATCAGTGGAATTAGGATCAGGCTATGACTATTGCTTGGCAAAGGTGTTGTAGCAACCACCTTGAACTAGTGTTACAACAACAACATTGAATGTTTCATAGTTATATAGATTGTGTAGGCCTAGTCAAACAGTCTCACAACATGGTCATTGAGACATCTTTAGCCTAAATATGTTGTAGTAACTATGTTGATTCTATTTAAAAAAAGTGTTGCAACACTATATTAGTTATGGTGTTGTATAATGGAAGTGAAACCACACGATACTAGCGTTGCAACATAAATGGTGTAGCCACATCATACTGGTGTTTCAACATCAATGTTGTAGCCACATCACATTAGTGTTGCAACAACAATGCCATACCCTTCCCTACATCATGAGAAATTTTGAAGAGTGTTTATTAGTAGTAATAGAAAAAGTATCAAGAACCTATGAACTATCAATCTCCTTTTTTAATTTTTCTTTTATTTTTAAAATTTTTCTTACTTTTTAATTAACATATTAAGTGTCGGCTAAGTTAGTTTTCAAAAGACATGCACCTAGTTGTGCCCTAGGAGTTTTTACGTGTGTGTGTGCATGTGTGTGCATGTAATGGGTATTTATCCTTTTTGGAAAATATTCAAATCATTGTCGATCCATCCTTCATTGATATTTCTTAAAACGAATTCCTTTGATAGGGGCTTGTGATATAGTTGAAGCTTGTTCCAATTTTCTATCAATGGAGTGTTTTCATCTTCAATTATATGGAGATTAATGGACCCATTACCATATATTTTGTTGATTTTGTATGGCCTAGGTCAACAGGTATGAAATTTTCCATTGAAGTCCTTAAACCTTGAGTCAAAAAAGGTCCAATCCCTGAATTTTAATTTTTTCTTCTTTATGAACGTTTCGTGCCACTAGTATCTCTACTACTAAATAATAGTTGTATGAGGTAGATAAGCTTGACGAATTTCATCTATCTCATTGATTTGGAGAATTCTTTATTTGTGTGCCTTAGATAACTTCATTCCATGTTGCACCACTATCCTTCGTGTTCGCACCTCTATCTCTTTTAGTAGAAGAAGTCTCTTTCCATATACTAGCTCATATGGAGTGCAACTAGTGGTATTTTTCCATGTCATTTAGTGGACCCATAATGCCTCAAGAAGTTCATATGTGCAGTCCCTACGGTGACGTTGAACAGTCTTTGTTATGATGGCCTCAATGATCTTGTTTGTTCCTTTGACCTAGCCATTAGCCTATGTATGATATGGTGTCATTGCCATGTTTTTTATCTTATATGTTTAAATAATCGCCTCAATGAGTCTTGAAGTGAAATGTGTTCCTCCATCAGTGACAATCTCCCATGGTACCTCAAATCGGAAAAATATTTCCTTGTGAAGAAAGTTTTCTACTAACTATTTTGTTGCAACTGGGAGTACCTTTTCTTCCATCCACTTTGTAACATAATATGTGCAGACCAAGATGTAGGATTTTCATCAAGATGGAGATCTGATGTGTCCAATGAAATCAAGAGCTCATTTCTGAAATGGTTCTATCACTAGTTGTGTCTATAATTTGATTTCATATAACTGCATTAGCCTACCCATTCATTGGCAACTATAAAAAAAATTCACATATGACTTGAAATTTTGGAAAATTGAGGGCCAATAGTACCCTTGATGGAGTACTTTATAACCATTCCTCTTATCTACAAATTGGCCTCCACAAGGTCCATCATGACAAGCCTTTAATATATCATGGATCTAATCATCTCTCACACATCATCAGATAACAACATTTGGCCCAATTTAAAATAGGTATCCATCAATCCATGAAAACATCCAACTTTTTTTTATGATATTTTGTCGTTCCTTTGGAGATAACTAAGGTGGAAACTTCCCTATCACCAAATAGTTAACAATATCTATAAACCATGGTGAGTTAGTAGGTACTGTGAAAAGAAGTTTGTTAGGAAAAAAGTCTTTGATATGTGGCTCATTTTAATTTGTGGTAAGCTTATAAATGAAATATACTACCATATTGTCTTTTCTTAGCTTATTTATGATGGTTTTATTGAATTCTAGCAATAGTAACAACCACCTAGTCACCCTACCACTAATTCATTTTATTCATTAGATATCTAATGGTTGAATGGTCAATATGTAAGATCACAAGATATCTAATTATATAATTCTAGAACATATTTATAACATGAATCACCAAAAGAAATTAGTTTTATACTATAGTTTAATTCAATTCAGAGGAAGAGATATTCTTACCAATAAAATATATTTCATGCAAATGATGATCTCCCTATTGTCCCAAGAAAAATCCAATAGCAGTATCCAGATCATCTCTAGATATATGAATGGGAGGGACCAATTGGGCCCTCTTAAGATGGGAGCCCTGGATAATCCTGTTTTTAATTCCTTGACAGCATGTTGAAAATTATTTTTCCACATAAAGTTAGTATTTTTAGTAAGGAAAGAAAATAAATGATGATCTATTTGCATAAAAATTTCAATAAAGTGTTGATAGTAACATGCATGCCCGAGGAATCTTCGTATCTATTTTTGAGTTTGTGGAGTTGGAAAATTTAATATTACCTTTATCTTTGCTAGATCTACTCTTATGCCTTAAGAATAAATATGATGCCCTAACATGGTGTCTTTAACTAAAATCATTAATAATTTTTTGTTAATAATGGATACATGGTATTCCTTACATCTTATTAATACCTTTTTCTAGATTAGACAAAGCCACCTAAAATTCATCACCATAGGTTGTAAAATCATCCATGTAAATTTCAACACATTCATGAATTATGTCAGGAAATATCCCAATCACGACTCATTGGAAAGTTGTGGGAGTGTTACAAAGTCCAAATACTATAACATGATAGGAAAATTTTCCCTAGGGATAGGTAAATGTGTTTTTGTCCTAGTCCACTGGAATGATCTGAATCTAGATATATCTACTAAATCCATTGAGGACAGAGAAATAGTTCTTACCTACTAAGGTGTCTAGCACCTAATAAACGAAAGGTAATGGGAAGTGGTCTTTATGAGTGGCCTTATTGAGTTATCTATAATCAATACAAATCCTCTCCACTTGCCACTCCTTTTAGGCATGGTAACAAGAGGGGAGACCCATTAGTTGTCAAAAATAGAGCAAAAAAAATTAATTGAAGGTAATTTATGCAACGTATCTTTGGTTATGTCCCACAGAGAAGGATTGATTATTTATTGAAGTTGGTGAATATTTATAGAGTCTTCTTTGATATAAATATGGTGATTTCACAAATTAGGATGGATCCCTTAATGTTAGTGTAATCCCGTAAAAAAGAATCACTATACTTTGTAAAACTTTAACCAATTGTTCCCTCTGATTTTTTGTTAGCCCTTGATTTATATTTAAAAATTGTATAGGGGTGTTTTCCACAATTTCTATAGATGATTCATGATCTTCCTCAAAATAGGACTCGTGTTTTAAGGGTGATGCATTTATTATGGAAAGATAAGCTTAGAATTTTGGGTCTAATATGTTAGAGTCGGTCTTGTCAGGCCTCCGTCAGAGATCAAAACTCTTTCTACATTTCATTTTTAGGAGTCTCGCTCCATTCACTCAGCTGCATTCCACTATGGGCATGCCATAATCTGACGAAAAGGTCTTTTCAGTTATTTCCCCTCATGTCTGGCACCTGCTGGCTTAGGTCTTTTCGTCAATGTTCACTAAAGTCCATAACAGTCAATGTTTGATCTTTTAATGGACAAGAGCCATTTTCAATCATTAGGTCTAGGGATCAGATAAATTGGTCTTCAAACATGTCCAATAAAGCCATGCAGGCTAGAGGGAGACCCTTACAAAGTTGTGATTTAAAGATTTTCATCGTCATGTTGACAGATTACGATTGTTCTTCAAAACTCTATTTTGAAGAAAAGTCAAACAGTGTGTCATTTGTGATAATTTTCAAAAAAGTTTCTGATTGATCTCTTCAGGCGCAGTCATGGTTTCCTTGGCCAAATGCCATGTCAAACAACCCCTGCAAAAAGTGCCAAAAATTTCATCATTTTAGCTAAAAATTCAAAGGGAAAAGTGAAATACAGAGTTGCATTAAATCAGGGAAAAAGTGCCAAAACAAAACATTAGCAAAGTGGGTTTTGAAGAAACAAAAATCAAACCCATGACTTCAAAGTCTTTATATAGAATTTCTACAAGAAACATAGTCATTTTTCATACCAAGGTAGAGAGAAACATTGCAAAGTGATTGTGAGAGAGCTAGCATGCGTTTTGGGTGAGTTTGGAAGAGATTTCAAGGGCGCAGCGCACATAGAGAGCACAGCGCAAAGGGTGCGACCCCACAATGGTGAAACTACACGGGCGCGGCACACACACAGAGCATGGCACACTAGGTTTGTTGCACAGCACACACCCACAAAGGCCCGAATTTCTTCCAAATTTGCAACAAATCGCTTTGAATCCCTTCTAATTGCCAGGTAGGGTCTAAATCTTGGTTGCTCATCAAATTTTGTGGATATGAGGATGGTTTATGGCCATGTATAGTTGCAATAAAAACGCCCAAACCCTACCACTTGAAATCATCAAAGCCATTGCTCTAGGGTTGCAAATTTGTTGTGTTGATACCAAGGTTCCTCCTCCCTTTCACCTTTCATTTTTCTTCTTCTTTCCATTGTTCCCTTCCCCCTATTCCATTTTCCCCATCTTTCCCTACCCTAAAACATTGCTAAACCCCTATTCCCTATCCCCTCCACTCATTTGTCAATGTGAAACCCAAAAACCCTACCTTATAAAATCCCCAAACCCTCCTACATGTCCCTAAACAAAATTTCCCCCCATAACCTCTAATCCCATCATATTATTCCCCTTCTTAACACTCCCTTTTTGCATTGTTCCCCTTGGTGGCAGAGATCACAACAACACATAGTTTCACAACCATCATCAAAGGGCAGTCCAAGCACAGTCCATATACAGCAGTCATGGCATCTAAGCATTCATCGGAGTATGAGATGGAAACCTAAATTGATTCATCCTCGGAAGAACAGGCTCCCCAGAGACATCAGGGATGAGCCTACCACCCTCACAGAATTGCAGGCCTGCCCTCTTGCTATGTCATGTTTCCAGCATCTGTCATGTTTTGAGTTTTGTCAAAAGGTGGCTAGTGTTTGAGTTCATCATGAGTTGGCCCGTCTTTTTGTGCTTCACCTACATGGAGATCACTCTATCTTGGCCAGTGTCACCTTCACACTGACACCTGAAACTGTCTCATTACCAACCGGCATACTGAATGTTGGAGAACCATGGCACAAGAAACAGAAGGTTGATCGGCAGCATTATGAGCCTTACATTAAGGCCAGTTTCTTGAGGCAGCTCCAAAGAGTCTTTCCATTCCGATATTTGAAAGATGAATATGCTCCACTCATGAAGTTGATCATGAAATATTTTAGCTGTGAGGGGAGGTTCTCTCGTTCATATGCCTATCACATCAGGTTGCTCATGCACTTTACCAAGGTACAGATGATGAAAATTCCATATTTCATTTGCAGGAACATAGAGAGGATGGACACCTTCATGCAGCATAAAACCCCTCAGCAGAAACTTAACAGTGTTTATCATTTTGCTCTTATTAAGATTTTGGTGGTTCATCAGCTAGGATTACAGAGCATTACTTGGGATGACTTCATCTCCCGTGACCTCTTCCGCACTTCACAAGTATTATCATAGGTTAAACATGAGATAGGTGGTCCCTCTCATCAGTATGAGCGCCATGAGACCACTACTATGCCAGTATTCATCACCTATCAGAGAGGCAGTAGACATTTGTTTGCAGCAGCAAAGCGAGTGTTATCTCCACCTGGGGTGGAAGGGGCCTCGCTTCCGACATCAGCAACACAGGTACAGGACAGGGGCAAGAAGCCCATGCATGATGAGGGGAGTGGAGAGTGCCAAAATTAGGAGGACCATCCAAGAGCAGCAAACGGAGATCCAAGACTTGTCACTCAATTTGGAGAGGGCTAAGTGGATTATCAAGTATTTGGAGCAGAGGAACAAATAGCTCGAAGACCAGCATGAGATCATGGAGCTGCAAAACATCCACGAGAACCGCCAAGCTACCCAACATAGGAGGATTGAGCTCACTCCATTAGAGCAAGAGATTAACAATGACCGAGAGTCTTGGCTCGAGCGTATCAACATCCACCTTGAGAGACTTCTAGAGAAGGCTGACAAGGACAAAACCATATTGAGGTGGATGGTTTATCACTACAAGGCACAGAACATGAATTCAAAGGCTCGGATAAGGAGTTTGAAGGCGAAATTGAGGAGAACAACACAAAGACAAAAGATGCAAAAAGAGAAAGATTGGCTTCAAATCTTGGCTAAATCTTCTGTGGCCCAGCATAGCACTTCATAGGGAACCTCCAGCCCAAATTTCAAAAAATTTGGGGCAATTTTGGTCACGTGACAAATTTTTGGCACGAAACAGGGTTTTTCTCCTTGTTAGTGGCGCGGCGCTTAGGATTGGGAGCTCCAAATCAAAAATGGTTTGAATTTTTGGATTTAGCATGAAAAATCATGACTACTGGTGCATGGCCAAGAATTTTGGGCAAATTTTGAGTCCCCAGGAGGTCAAAAACACTCAAAAAATGACCTCTGCCCCTATTTTGACACACAGGAAGCAATCTTGGGAGATTGAAGTTTTGGAAGGGAAAATGAGCACCAAATTCAGAAATTTCACTTGGGTTGGAAAGTAGACAGGCAAGGATTTCTAACAAGCACACTTGGGACAATTTGGACTCCAGCAGGTACCTCAAAATCACCTCCAAAGTGGCGCGACGCATATAGCTTTCGGTGCGGCGCACAGGGACCCAAAGGCCAAAATCACTTCCGCTCTGCGACATTTCGATTCACGACTTTCTCCAAGTGGGCCTGCTCACTTACACTACATATTTTTCGGCACCTAAGGAAAATTTTAAATTATTTCCACTAAAGGTTGGCTCCTATCCAAGTGGCAAAGGAAGGCGAGCAGTCACCCAAGCAATTTGTCATTTTTGTAACGCTGCACCTGTCACTAATGGTTGGCTTTCCATTTCCATTTTGTATGATTTGAAAAACTCCCCAACTGTGGGTCGTTCTATTTCCCAATGGCATAGTCTATTTATCGTATGCAAAACTATTTGCAAAGGGTTGGTTGTAATTTCTGGGAAACTGTGGGAGAGAAACTCAGTTCTTCATTGTATATTTTGACAGAGAATTAATGAAAGGTAGCAGCTCTGGTTCATGAGATTCATGTGGTGTGAGTGTAGAAAATGTGTTCTCTTTATGTTTCATATGTATTTCGTTATGTTTCACAGTTCATTCATACTCATTTCTAGTGAAATTTTCTAAGTAAGATAAGGTAGAATTCATGTTTATTGCTTTGCCTGTGGGAAAGTTTCACGTT
>APFE030050161.1:23322-73734 GCA_000404065.3 Pinus taeda
AGGATTCATGTGTTTATGCCCTTTTCACCCTCCTAAACAATCTTTCCATTCTGCATTATTTCAAATTTAATTGCTAGACTTTCCGCCTGTCTTGCCTCACGAAGTAATCTGTGCCTTTATGTTAAATTCTCTGTTCATATTGTTCGTTGGTCCCATATATCCCAAAAACTCAGTCATTTATAAAAAATTGTTTCTTGTTTCCATATTTAGTTACCTAGCCTAAAATCAATATTCACTATAAGTCACCTCAGACCATATCGTTTATTTATTCACTGAGGGTGACACGGAGAGAGCCCTCTCCTATTCTGGTAGGGCTAGCTACCAAACTAAGCGTGGTTTGTGGTTACCCTGAATTTTGCCTTCCTTCAGCCTAAGGCAGATTTAGGTGCTAACATAATATTTGAGCGAGAATGTGTGAGCTGGGAGAGGAGTATAAAGCTATAAAATCACCAATATTCTCATCCTTAGTTTTGTCCTAGAGAACGAGATACTAGTCTGTATGAAGAACTTGATGAGAAATCACATCCTCATAACTCTCCTTGCCATCTACCAAAAATGGATTTTCTAGATAAATTTCAGGCTTAGTAAGAAGATATAGGGTTATTTTCTTGGTGAAGATCCCATGAGAAATTTTCATATTATCGAACCTGCAACTGATATATGAATATGTAGTGGCCAAGCATGGTATTCCTAAGATCAAAATATATCCTCCAAAGGAAGAGTTTCGTTGTAACCCCATGAAATAAGTAGGATAGTCCCAAGAATCCAAAGAAATTACTATGTCTTCCAAAATCCCTTGAGGATTGATGGTGGATCAAAGAACTAGTTATAATACTATGGGGGTTCTCTAAGGCTTGAAAGTCTTAGGATTCCATTGTTTCTTATTTCATCACATTAATAGTAGCTGCAAGGTAAATCAATGTCTTTGGAATAATTGTGTGATTACTATTCACATTAACAAATGGGCTACCAAGATCTAAATATAGCAAGGAGGACCCTCCCCCACCATAAATCTAGTAATTTTCCCATAATATGTATTGTTTGAGGGTCTTGACCCTTTATATTGGATCTCATCAATCATAGTTCTCAAACCACTTTGGAATAGATACGAACATATTTAATGGCTTGAAATAATGCTATGTGAATACACACATTCTTAAGTTCACCTAAGAAGTCAAGTTCTAGCTACCAATAGGTTTCCCTAGATCCAATCTATTAGGGCGAGGAGGAACTCATGGTTCTAGGTAAGTTTGATTAGTTTTTGAGATTTCAGAAGATTGAACCAGTTATGATTCTTCATTCAATACATCCTCATTAATATCCTCTTTGTTTACTAGAATATTTCCTTTATTAAGGGTCCTCCATGACCTAAAGTTAACATAATAACAATCAATTGAAGAAATAAAGTAAATGGGGTAAGTAGCAAGCCCAAAAAATTATGTTAGTTGAGATTCCTTACCATTATTCGAGTTATGAATTGGTTGTGTAGGAACTTGAGACCAAATATGGGTTGATGTGAATAATTGAATTGGTGGAGAAGGAAGAAGTTGCATAGATGGTTGTATTAAGTCTTATTAAAGACCTCCAAAGGATAGATTCATCCACCTTTACTACGAAAGCTAGTTTGGAGATCCATATATGGTTGAGTTGGTGGACACCATGGTGGATAATAGTATTGCATGAAGGGTTATACCACCATAAATTATAATATTGTGATTGATCTAGAATCATATCTTGAGGTTTAGGCTACCATGGATGCTTCTAGGATACAAAACTTAATAATTATGGTTCATCAACCTCCTAATATACAACTTATAGTCTAAGTAGATATGGACACCTTCTTGTGGTATGGTCCTCACTACAAATTACATCAACATCAATGTGGTCTGTGGGAATTGTTTCAATGGTTTCTTTCTTCTACACTTTGGAAAAAAAGTCAATGCCTCTGCTTCAATATGAAAGTTCCAAACCATGGATGATCACAATCTGCATTCCCTCTTATGCATAATGATTGACACAATTGTTTGGCAACTCTTCTCTGCTCCAACAAATGATAACCAATCTGATATTTGCAAAGACACTGCTTCTCACAATGAAAACCTAGTACTGATTAGGTTCCATCAACCAATAGAATTAGACCTTATTTCTATCATATCTCTGCAATACAAGTCCTCAAAATTTCTCAATAGTAGCATGCCCTAGATTATCTGGAATACCTGCAATACAAGTCCTTATCTTTGCCAATAGTGTCAGGTCCTAGCATCATGCATATACCATAAATTTGTCTCACATATTATGCTTCAGTGATCAAGAATCCACTTAATGCATTCGCATTGATGAACCTCAGCACATTAACTATTCGAAAACTAGCCATACTTACAAGATGCAGCACATTAATAACCCTAAAGAACTTGTGACATACTAGCACTGGAAATCTACAACCAAACCTTAAACCAGCAATTCAACTTTCTTTAATAAGAAACTAAACAAAGGATATCATAAATCTTGCTTGTAGAGAAATGATAACACACTTCCTATAGAAGAGTTGCTTCAAACAAAATATTGCTCCAGGACCAATATTCTTTAGTCAGTCAACGTATGCAAAGCTTAAGCTCACATGTCTATGGTGAGAGGCTTGAGCTAAATTCCATATAAAAACTTGTGAAAAATTAATAGCATGAAACCTCACCCAGCAGTCAAATTATAAGGTAACTAATGTGATAAGCCTTGTCATAGTTGTGATTATATCATAAACATGACTGGGTAAATCTGGTTTAAAAAACACAAGATACATCCACATTCTCCAGGATATGCGCCCTTTAATACCTAGTAGATTCAATACTTTTAATATTCATTTTCACTTAAATAAAATATTCTTATGGCAATGCCCAATCGATATTCTGGAAGCGATGAGCTATCGAAATCAACTAGTTCTCATGCTTGGACTGGTTTGGGCACACAGTATCAGCACAAAGGACCAAGGTCGTGTTTCTTAGCATTGAAAACAACGTCTCTTCAAAACCTCTGCCAATCTCAGTCAATACAGGAGTTATGTCACATACACAACTTTTCCATAATATTTTGTAGTCACAAAATCGATTCTAGAAAATTTGTTTAGAAAATATCAACTCAGGGCTTGTTCTATGTGTAATGCATAACTAAGTCAAATACCATTGTGCTAAAGATGAGCCATCACACAATGTCAATGGAACTACGTCTTAGTAGTGGAATTTTTGTACACATGCACACACAGTCTCTGAATTCCAATATTTCTTCAAGACAATCAATGGATTCCTTGGATAGGGCACTAATTTGATGAATAATTGTGATACGAACTTGAGTCACACAAAAAATGCTTCAACCCTTGCCTAGTTTATGCCACTATTAAAGGTCTCAAAAAAGATCGGAAAGATTTCAGAAATAATCATGAATAAATCACATGAATACTCCCCAAGAAAAAGATCGAATTGTCTTCTACCAAATACTAGAAGGAATATGACAACTTGAGCAAAACCCATTAACTAGAAAGTGTAACCATTAAGCCCAATACCCATCAAAAACTTCAACCTTCTGTTGGATAAGATTAACTGCTCAAGGCCATAGAGGTATCTCACAAGATTAGCATTCAAAATGCATGTGTTTGAGGAGAGAGGGAGCCTCATTTTATAATGTCTAGAGAGCCTTCTAGGAGGGGCTACCCAAATTTCAAATGAAGGGAAATTTTAATTTTTGAATATTTAAATTTGGAGCCCAAAACCCCTTCTTCAATTTTAGTTGATTTTGACATTTGATTTGAATTTAAACTTTTAATGTCCTTAACAAAATACTTAATCCATAGTATTTAATTTGATTTTTAATGAGAAATCCTTTTGACTTCATGAGTTGCCAACAGTCACATCATTTAGCTCATGGGGATATTGACCACAAGAAGGGGGCTTTATCTCTGATTAAGCATATCTCTCAAATTGTGAGGACCCTTGTGACGTTCCACATCCCCTTGGGATTGGCATGACGAGGAGAATCCAATGAAGGTGATCGTGACCACAAAGACCTTAATTTTTTGTCATGTTTGTCATCAAAGGCAGGGCATCTAGGGATTTCCTTCCTCTTTTTCTCTTGGAGCTTCCAATCAATGCAATCTAGACAAATATTAAGAGTGTTCAAAAACAAATGTTTGCATAAATGAAAACACCATTAAACAATCTCCCCCTTTGTCATTGATGGCAACACATACTCCCCCTACGATCACTGCTCCCCCTAAATCCATGCCTCTGATATTCTTATCCTGATTTCTCTCCCCATTTGATGTCAATGGTAAAGTGTTACTCTTGATGAAATATCTTCTTCTAATTTCCTACAAAAAACATGTCTTCTTGTAATTTCTTCTCTCCCCCTAACGTCTTATGCTTCATATGGGTTGGCACTGTTGATTCAACATGAGTCCATATGAAATCTTATCCATGACTTTGCTTTTTCAACCTTCTACTCTACAAAACACAATACTAACCAATCTGCTCATAATGGTGATCACTAATCTAACAACTTCTTCACATTTGTCATCTATCGACCTATCAAAGGATAGATCTTCGAATGTGCAACCACTACTACATAGACTCCCCATCTTCAACATTCACAAGGAGTCATCAAACTGGATTCTTCATAATAACATATGAACCAAAGCTTCAGTCGGATCATCCTAAACCTTGACATCTTCCATTGTAGATTCATCATGACCTTTCGATTTTATAAATCTTGAAAGCATGACTGCAGAGACTTTTCCATCCACTTGATCTCCTTGCGTTTGTTTTCTTCTCCAAAGCTTCATGTACCTGGTGTTAGGGTTGTATTTCAAGGAAGATTTCATCTTATATCTGCAATTGCGAGCTATATGCATTTGTAACATTCAATGTTTGGCCTGAATGATGGAGAAAATGATATATATTTTATGTTGGAAAAGTCATTTTGAAAGTAGTCTTGCGATCTAGAAAAATTGCTTCTAGGTTTTTGATAATGTCTTTGATAATTAGCCTTGTCATGCATTCTATAGTCCCTAGCCATATGCCTGAAGTTAGAACATGAGAAGCAATAACCATTAAACAAACTAGGGTACCAGGATGAGATGTCTTGTCTTGATGATCTTCTATAGAAATTATTTCTTGGAGTTGGTACAACCTTTCATTGATCCATGTCCTTGAATCATTCAACATTTCTTCTTGGAGCCACAACATTTTTAATCCTTCATTTCGATTTGGCCTCTGGGGGATCCTACTACCAAGTTTCTCATCAATATTGCTTTGCGGGGACTTTGTTCCTTCGTCGCATGGATCTTTACCTGTTCCTCTTACCTTCATCTTCAATTGAGTCATTTTTCATCTTTCCTTTCAATACCGTGCAAATGCTCCTTTTTCCATTCCTTGAACCTATTGATTTCAATAAGAACTGTGTCAAGTTCCCTTTGCTTTTGACTAAATTCTTCCTCATGCTTCTGACCAGATTATTCTAATTGGCTTGTCAAAATTTTCTCTTTCATTTATGCTTCCTGCAAATGATGTCTTAGAAAGGCAACTTCTTCTTCAGTGCCTTATTTGCTTTCTTACATTGCTAAGATCACATAAGGCACTAATCAATTTTTCTTCCAAATCTACTACTCCATTTTCTTCATCCAAATCACAATCATCAACATTATTTTCATCTTGACCTACATATATCTTTGAGAAGAGAATCATAAACCATTTTCCAAATACTTTTGGCTGATAAGTGTCGATTAACTTTGGCTTTTACAAGATCTAGCAAAGCACTAAGAATAACATTCATGGATTTTGTATTGTACCTTCAAGCTTTTTCAAGTGATGTGTCTCCAGAAACAATAGAGTACCATACATAATATCCTTGAGCTTGCAAAGAAATTTCATTCTAGATTCCCATATTTCATAGTTGGCCTCATCAAATTCAGGAGTTGGTAGATCATTAACCGCAACATTGGAGACTTCCTTGGAGTTTTTTTAACATTTGGTAGCTTTCTTCTTTGCCTTTTCCATCTTTGTACTTTAAGATTTGCCTTCCAAATATTAAGCTACAACTGAAGGAACCTTCTCTTATACAAATTGTTGGAAATACTGAAAAGGGGTTGAATCAATGTTTCTCTTCAATTAGTTAATTTTAATGTTACAGAGAATTAGTGAGCATTAGCATCAGATAATATAAACATTCATCAACACCATTCAATAATGCATAACAATAAGACAGTGCACAAGAGATTTTTAGGTGGAAACCCTTCCAATAAAAAAACCACCAAGAGTTTCTTAATATTTGTATTCAATAATTTACCTCAATTAGGAAGCTCCAACTTCCAATATTTTCAGCTCCAATTGAAGGAGGTTCCAAGCCCCTGGTTTACAGGCTCCAACCTGAAGAATTCTCCAACACCCTGTTTACCAACTCTGACTCGAAAGACGCTCCAACGCCCTGCACAGGATCCAACCTGAAAGAGACTCCACTCTCTTGCCTTGCACGACCCTACCACCCTGCTCAGCAAGCTGCTACTAAGGCTACAACCTTCATCTTACCACGGCGGACCATGATTTCATCTCATTTTCAACTTGGACCCCCATGTGCTTAATAATAATACAAAAATAATTGTAATACAAATTTTTCTTATGCTCAATGTATTCATCAATATACATATAATCAAATATATCCTCGCATAATTAGTTTAATCAACACATCCAATCAAACTCATGCAATAACAAGGGCACACATTGAAACTCTAATAAATGCCTTTGTTTCATAATGGAAGTGCCAAACCCTAGATTATCACAATTTGCATTTCCTTTGTCACATAATGAGTGAAACAGTTGTATTGCAACTCTTCTCTACTCCAACAAATGATAACCAATCTTTTCTTCTCACAATGAAACCCTAACATTACATCAACCAATGAGATCAAACATCGAGCCATAACCCTCGTTTAATAAGAAAATTAGATGCACTACAAACTCTGGCAATTATTAGGTGCACTCATTGTTCAACAATCATCATTATATTCTCTTTCTAGTCAAGTCAATCTAATCAGGTCCTCCTCGCAGTTCAATCTCAGTAATACATATAGTCAAATATGTCCTCGCATAATTAGTTTAATGAACACATCCAATAAAACTCAATCAATAACAAGGCGAGTCCTATTTGTGCAACTATAGCATAGTTAATGCTATAGTCCTTACAACCCTGAGAGAAATGCACATATAGCAGGTCCACCATGCCCATGCCCATGCCCATGCCCATTCCCATAACCCATAACCCATAACATACACCATGTCGGACATCCCGATTCCCGGCGAATTGTCGGGGACTCCACCTTTCCTATTCAGCTATAGTTTATTTAATGCAGTTTAAGAGTACTAGTGACAATAGCATGATTTCCATCGATTCCAGTATTTCTCATTTATTATAAGCGGATTCCCATTTATATTTCCCACTCTCGGAAGGACATTTGAATTTGAAATTTGTTTTCCCGGTTTGTTTTGAAATTTGTTGTTCCCCCTTGTTATCGCAGGGCATGCTCTCTTTCATACACTTGCGGCATGCTCTCTTTGGCAGACTCTGTGGAGACGAGATCGACAAGCTCTTGCTGTGGCCATAGTAACGGGGCCTCGGATGGTTGGCATGGCAATGCAATTGCAATGTAGTGTACACTGTAAATACAAGCACACAGAATTTGTGATGGTTATGAGAATGAGGTCAGAATTTGTGATGGTTATGAGAATGAGGTGGTGTGAATGAAAGCATTGTTCAAAATCACCAAATTCTTGAAGAAGCCATCCACCTGGTTTCTCAAAAATTCTTAAATCTTCGTCAATTGTTTGAATTCATCCAAATGGATAGCCATTCTCATCTTTAACTTCTCCTCCTCACTATTCCCATTCTCAGAATGTAATGGCATTGTCTGGATGAGTGACCTCAGGTCCGCAGCTACTTGGTATATAGTTCTTACACATCCTTCAAAGGGATTGAGAAGAAATAACATGTTTGGATGCAAATACACATATTTATCAAGAGCGAGAGACGGAGATTGGAATGGCGAGCTGGCTCTGCCAGACACGAAGCGAACGAATAGCGGGTTAACATTGAGGCAAGACAGTGATCTCATGGCCTTGCTCGATGAGATCGATAATTTGGATGCTTATAACAGTAATCCCAAAGATACAGATGCTGTGAATGAGCTCAACGTGGTTATAAAGGCCCGGGAAGAAGAAACTGGATTGGAGGCACAAGCAGAAAACAAAATTGAATCCCCAGAAGAGAAAGGCAGTGCTGATTAGATGGGTTCATATAAGCAAGGCGAATTAACTGCAAACGGATCAAATTCTGAAGCGACCTCAGCTTGTGATATAGGAGACATGACGTACTACTACAGTGTTCCTGCTGAGCTTGGTTTCTTCACAGAACATATTTATCCGAACGAACTTGGAATCATCATCAACAATTATATGGAGGGAGATTCAATGGCCGATGTTATGTGTTTGGACGCTGCTCACAGCTATGCTGATATTACGGAGGATTTCTATGGATCTCTGTGGGACAATGATATTTGGCAGTTGAATGAACATTCAATTATTCAAAACGATTTTGAATCGCCACAGAAAGAGGAAGTTGGATTGGTAGTCAGTGAAGCCGAGTTTAATTCAAGCCAACGTCTGAGCGAAAATAAGGGAGAACTGTAATGTGAAAAAATAAAACTTTGCATGATTTTGCAAGTGAAAATAATACTCAAATTCGAGAATCCTGCTTTATTCCCGAATACTTTCTCCCATGTTATATGTGAAGCCGTGTGTAGCATGTCACTCAAAACTGTATGTGGAAAGGCTATGGCCTCGCGGAACCATAGTTTTCCTCAATCTATTCGTCTGTATCTATTTCTATATTTTCACAAAATGTTTTCATAGTTAGACAGTTACCCACAACATTATGGATAGAGTATTTAAACGCACTCTCAAATACTTTCATTATTTTCTGTTGTCGATTATATGTATCAAACGTAAATTATCTTCCATATATTTTTCAAATGAGCCAGTTCGAGAATCCTGCTTTATTCCCGAATACTTTCTCCCATGTTATATGTGAAGCCGTGTGTAGCATGTCACTCAAAACTGTATGTGGAAAGGCTATGGCCTACGCGGAATCATAGTTTCCCTCAATCTAATTCGTCTGTATTGATTTCTATATTTTTCACAAAACGGAACCATAGTTTTCCTCAATCTAATTCGTCTGTATTGATTTCTATATTTTCACAAAATGTTTTCATACTTAAACAGTTACCCAAAAACATTATGGATAGAGTATTTAACCGCACTCTCAAATACTTTCATTAATTTCTGTAGTCGATTATATATGGGAGTTGTCTATAATGCGACTTTTTGGAGATTCCAATGACGGAATCTGTGGAAGAAATGAGGTTAAATCTTGATTTTTAGCAGTTAAAATGGTTTTTTAATTGCATATTTGGATTCAGCGCCCTGAAAAACCCTGGGAGCCATTGATTGTGCAGAAACTAGCTATCAAACTTGGGATTCCAATGAATTGCTGCCAGATTTTGACCGGAAAAATCCGGCGGAAAGACTTTCAAAAAGTCGCGTTATAGACTACTGCATTATATATGTATCAACATAAATTATCTTCCATATAATTTTCAAATGAGCCGGTTCAATCCTTTTTAACATAATTTTAATATTAATACTCTGCAAGAAAAGAGAGTTGGTACATTCTCCTAAACTAAAATAGATGTAATATAAATTCATTATTAAATGTAATATAAATTCATTATTAATTGTAATAGTTTGCAAGAAAAGAGATTTGGCACATTCTCCTAAACTAAAATAGATATAATATAAATTTATTATTAGTTTAAAGATATGCATATTATGTTTTTATTACTGAACTGAAATCTATATCTATATATAACTTTTAGCCCTATAAATTGCACACTGGAATGTTTTATATATATATATAAAAGTACAAAGCAATACAATGATTTATAAAAAAAAGGTATGAAATTAATTTGGAATTACTTAGATGTATTTAAATTATTTTTATTTAAAATGATAAGTGAGTTTATTTTAAATAAAATTTTCATGATTTTAGTTTAATTATTAATAATTATTAAGTGGATGCTGGAGATTTAACTTTTATGAAATTGGTAATATTGTACACAAATCAAAGATTGAGATTTATCTGGAAAATAGTTATATTATTTTTGTATTTTTAATTAATTTGATTAATTAAAAAAATGTTATATAAACAAAAAATATTTACAGTGAATTATGATTTTGTGGGGATACAATATTAATAAAACATAATATAGTAATAAATAGTATGTTTTATGAGTTTGGGATCAAGTGTATTAAGAACACAAATTTTTATATAAGTTATATTAGCATTTGTATCAGATGTTGTAAAGGAAACTTTGTAAGGCATAAATTAAGGAACAATCGCGATATGGGAATGAGAAAATCTAAATAAGATGCAGAGATGTAGCATAAATGAAATCATAAAGCTGTATAAATTGAAGTTGATTTAGGGTGCCTAAGACTATATTTTTTATTAATTATTGAATTAAGCATATAAATCTTATAAAATTCAACCAACTTATAATTAAGGTCTCTAATATCAAAGTTTAGCTTTGGGTCATTAACATGGTGATACCATGTCTCAACCACTAAACCACATGCCAACAAACAAAAGAGGACAAAATATTACGATCATTACCATAGTAAACGCAATGACTCTACACACAAGAATTTATTCTTTACTGGAAGAGCATATTGCTTACCCATATCCACAAAAGGAATGCAAGGTGGAAAGCATTATGTTGAATAGAATATCTGGTATTATAACTTTTAGCATTGTTCCAACCAACAAAACTATCTACACATTTTGGAAGATCAAATGGAAATAAGTTTTGAAGAATTCAATCAGAAAACATCCAAGATCATTGGCACACGTGATTAATGGTACCATGTCCTATGAATCTAATATTTTTATGCACTTACAATTAAGGGAGAAAACAAGATCCAAAGAATGTATACCACAGGGACCAATAAACAATCTATTTGATAATTCTTTCTAGGCTCAACAAAAACAACATTACATGCTCCTTAAATCCTTCACATTCAATGCAAATGATGTACAACACAAGATTCATTGTGTTGTCAATCAAACAATAGTTCTGACCGAAAATGCCACCAGATTCCTTCAATCTCCTATAGTGATTAATGCACCAAACATACGTGTACCAACTACAACGACATATATCATTTTACTGATGTTGTCATGTCAAAATCAATGTGATACAATTAAGTCACCTTTAAGCAGAAACTCATTGCAATTTCTATACAAGGTTGTTTGTTCTGACTAAAATAACTTTAGTGCTCACAATTAACACATGGACCACAATTTGTAAGTATGATGTAGTTTTGTAGAATAAATCTTCCACAATAGCCTCAAGAAAGGATGCAGATTGGTGTTGGATTGTTTGTCTTGGATAAGTTTAAACTGTGCATATAGAATTCACTCATACCAAGGGATACTTGAATGGTTAGACATTGCCAACTCATAGAATTTGCCTCAGATTTGTAAGTTCAAATCTTTGTATTTGTTTGCAACAACTCTATAGACTTACCCTCAAAATTATTGCAAGACTTTAACCTTGAAAATGTGCCAAGCATTCTCACAAATCTACCTTCCAAATGTCCTTAAGAGGATTCAAAATAAACCCATCGTTTGTGCCCTAGTGGGTGTCTGGTTAGGGCATCAATGTTCAACCTTAAATTCTTAGATTAGCTTCAGGAATTAGGCTCCAAATGCTTGCTTCATCCATAGACCACTCAATTACCTTTTACCATAAAAAAAATTCAGCATTGGAGCTCAATGTGCATAGATTTATGCCTTCAATCACTGAGATAAACTGGTGTATGTGCTCAGAAAATGGAATCTAAACACCTAGCGAAAAACACAGATCTCAAATAAGTGTCATTGGGACCCACAAATTACTTTAGCGAAGATGTAATTAACTGGATTTTATTCTCATAGGAATGCATCCAATTAGAAGGAGAGTGCTAGTTTAAACAATTGTGGATATGTAGAATGAAGACTTTGAAAGCAGGGTAGAGTACTAAAGATTTACCATTCACATTAAGAATCATAAAGATTATAGAAATTTCACATTATTTTACCATTCACATTATTTTAAGTTAAATTGGATCTTTTATATTAGCAGTAATTTGTACATAGAATACATCCAGAGAATTATTAACGACCTAGGGAAAGCAGATGGTCTATTAAGAAGACTAAAGTATGGTGTGGAGTCATGATGTATGCAAAAATTAAAAGCTTAAAAAGATTAAAAAAGGTTTTGTGCCAAAATGTTTGCATTTGTAACTGGAAATTTATTTGCCTTTCTCAGAGTAGAGGGAAGACAAAAGCAAGTGAAGTGAGTGAACAAGGTGGAAAAATTGATTAAGCATCGTGCTTTCCATTGGGATCTGAAGAAGCTAGCAGAGCTTGAGCGAGGTCAGCTTCGTCACTTCTCCTGTTGTTTGGAGGTTCCACATCCGAAGTTTCCTCCACGATGAGGCATCCGTGGGAGTTGTACCTTTGGAGAGAATGCTCCTTGTTTGCAAGCTGACCAACAATGATGAGAGGCCACCAAACTTCCTTCCTCGATAATAGATTGTTGATTGGGAAGCTCCTAGCTTGACGTGCCTCTGACTCGGCCATATCCTACCATGATGATGGAGGGAGAAGGAGAGTGAATCTGATGGGATAGATGTTTCTTTGAAGACATGCCTAAAGAACTCGAGGATGTGGAGGACACTACCATAAGAGGGAATCCTGTGTCGATGATTTTGGATAGGTTTCAAAGGGATATTATGAGGTGACTAACATAGGCATTGGATTCAACCACACATCTTTCTTCACCATCACGAGAAAGCTCCAGGTCCTAAAGCTGACATGCCAATAAGTTGTGAACAACCCCACAAAGGCTAAGCAACTTCCACAACAACATATTGTGTGACGAAGTTGAAGGGGTGAGAAAGTTGAGGGAGATGTGGAATAGGACAAAGGGGTCCCAAGGAACATGAATATATAGTTTCCTTTACATAGGTAAGTTCATTAACATAATAGGAGCTGAGAAAAGGAGCTTCAACGTATGGACACGCCTATGCAGGGATGCCTCGACACATGATCTCTCCCTTGTAATCACACAGGGGAGGTTATGTGCTTGAGTCCATTGACTAATTACTGGTGGATGTAGATGCAAGTTTTTACACTGAGGATTTGAAGAAGGGGAGAGACTTCAACTTCAGAAAAAGTTATTGAACTAGAAACTAACAAACAAGAACAAGGTCACCAAATGTGTATACAGCGAACACAAAGAGTTCCAATGACTGCTTCATAGTAGGGATTTATATCCTCGAATTGGTTCTATAACTTCGACGTGCACTATTTTCTAGGATGGGATTACACATAATTAATCTTGGTGATATAGGTGGAATCAGAGGAACACTACAGGAGGACCTTCGGAGGGAATTCGAGTTAGTGGAAGGAGTGGCCCACAAGAGGCTAAGGGATCCCAAGGTCATAAAAGAGGATGGAGCTATCATTTTCTAGCATTTTGAACATTTGACAAACAAACTCACTCTGGCCTCTTAACGGGGCCTCGAATGGCTGGCATGGCAATGCAATTGCAATGCAGTGTACATTGTAAATACAAGCACATAGAATTTGTGATGGTTATGAGAATGAGGTGGTCTGAATGAAAGCATTGTTCACAATCACCAAATTCTTGAAGAAGCCATCCACCTGGTTTCTCAAAAATTCTTAAATCTTTGTCAACCCTTTCAATTTTATGTTTGAATTCATCCACATGGATAGCCATTCTCATCTTTAACTTCTCCTCCTCACTATTCCCATTCTCAGAAAGTAATGGCATTGTCTGGATGAGTGACCTCAGGTCCGCAGCTACTGCCTGTAAGCTTTCCAATCCATCCATTCTCCGTCTCTTTAAAGGGTTAATGTTTTCTACTGGTTCATTCAATCTACGGAACGATATTGGTGACATGTCATGCAAACACATGGCGAGTCCTATTTGTGCGACTATAGCATAGTTAATGTTATAGTCCTTACACCCCTGACAGAAATTTGACCTCATCGCATACCATGTTCATGTATCCATGCATGCATCATCACCCAGCTCCGGCAATGCCTTCCTGCCCGAGCTTGACCTCACTGCGACCGTAATCCGGCAATGCGTTCCTGCCCGCCTCGCACAAATAGGACTCGCCGTCTGAGAGATCGGTGACTGTACCATACTTCACATCCACGCCTGCATATTAGTTGCGCTTCCTGTCATTTGAATTTTAAATTTGTTGTCCCGCCTTTTTATCATATAATTTTTTTGATGCATGCTCTTTCACCTGGAGTTTCTTTTATCTAAACGTCCCCTGATACCACTGAACAATATCATGGGCAGCTGCAACTTTGGATGCAGGTTTGAATCAATGCTCGTTGTGCCCGACTGGTGCCATGTGTGATATTTTTCATTAGCAATATCATCGAAGAGCACTGTCATGTAGAGCGGCGTAGGGAAACAGCTGATCAATCTGATTTTGTTGATGTTCTACCTTCATTACATGGAAAAAATAAGGTGGATGAGGATGATATGATCTTTGTTCTCTGGGTCAGTGTTCTCACACTCTGATCTCACTGGCTTGCTGAAGCCTCAGAACCCTACTCATTCTTGAACCATCTGCCAGCCAATAGTAGAAGCCCTCTTTTCAATATGTTTTGTTGGTTCTTCTTCTCCTTCTTTGATGATGGAAAGAGAAGGGACGAATTAGAAAATGGGGATGGGGTGGTCTCATCCATGGATTTTGCAGAAATGTAAAACGTCTTCACCTGTGATCTATGTTTGTTATTATTATTGATGGACCATATAAAAGCTGTTGGTAATACATATTTTATGTTTATGTGGGTCACAATTCTTTACAATGAAAATCTGCAGCAACAACCTGAAATTTCTTGTCAAGTGCATGAATATAGGAGAGGGACTTGTCCACAAGTTCGAGCGTCCCCCTCAATTACAGGACATTATGGTGATTAACTTATTTATATAGATGGGATGGAGCTGTGGTTTGATTGGTTTGGAGAAGGCAAGTTGGTTCATTGGAATTTAGAAGGCGGTCAAATTGAATAAAGGAGTAAGTGAGAGACTCCGATGAAACAAAACAGACCATCATAGCAGGGGCTATCTGTATATGTCGCATGTTAATGGGTGATTTTTTCTTGCTTCGAAAGTTACGTTGGCGGTGTCGTGGCAAGGATGTTTCACAGTTTTGTATGGAAACATTCATACGTCAACGTTGTAGGAAAAAATTGTAGCTAGTGTCTTAAAAAAACCTGATTATCTTAAAAAAAATACAAAGAAACGCGTGAGAGGAGAGATGGGTCGCGTAATAAAATGAATGAAACTTCCTTGTGAAATTCTCAAAACAGAAAGTAATCATCACATCTTTCAATTTGACTCAAATCAGACGAAAGTATTTCTAAAATATTTGGATTTTGAGAAAAAAAGAGTTATATTTGCATAATTAAACTAAATATTTATATTTTTAAAATTATTTGAATTCAATATTTTTTTATATACTTGTGATGTTACCGAAATTTAACCACTAAATTTTTTTGTTGCTTCTTATTGCATTGTTTTAGTATTTGTTGCACTAAAGTATTAACATTGGTACAAAAACAATTATCTAGGTTGGCTTAGGATAGTTAAGATTGAATGAAAAATTCATTATTTATTTATTTTTTAATAGAATGTTTTTATTAGATGATGTGGTAATTTCTTTTAGACAAAAGATAAAATTAAAATTAAAAACATAAAATCTGAGATTAGCGATGTAAAATCATTATATATTTATTTTACAATAAAATGTTTGTGGTAATTTTTTTAAGTAAAAGATAAAAATAAAATTAAAAACTAGAATTTCAAGTTAGTGATATTAGAGATGAAAATGTTTACTTTATAATGTTGATTTATGTCCCTAATATTTTTATTTACTACTTTGGTGAGCCGAGAATACTTAGCCTTCTTATGTAGCCTAAATGCAACTACCCTATGGTTGCTTTTTTGTTTTTTTAAAGAAGTCTTGTTAAACGAGAGATGATACATTCATGTTCTTGTAGCTTGATATACATTGAACTAAAGGGAAACATGGTGCAATAAACCACCAAACCAAGAAGCATAGTCATCCAAGGAGAAATGAGATTCCCTTAACCAAAGGTTGTTATCAACTAATCTAATTCCAAGAAGAGAAAAATACTCCATGAGATATATCCCTCTTAGTTGATTTAATGCTCAAAGGTACTAGTAGCAAATCCCACCAATGTGATGAAGATCACAATGTGGAACCTCATATAATATGGGGTGCAATAAACCTTACAACTTGGTTAGCATCCCCCAAAAATGTGTAGTAGTTTCAAATATACCATAATTCCCTTCACAAATCGGTCTTAGGTTATATACCCTACATATTATACCATTGCCACATGGTAGCATGTATATCCATATGTTTTATTAGTCATGGTGTAGAGTTTTACTAATGAAGTTAAAGAGACTAACATAGTTGTATAATAGGAATATCATACACTAATGGTAAGTAATATAAAATAAGAGATGAGTTAACGGTTGGTACTCATCTTTAACAAACAAAGTGATCTAGAAAATGAGGCTACACCTAAAGGCCAATAGGTGGCTAAGGGCCTACCTTCTTTGCCTTTAGTTGCACATTAATCAAAATAGCAATGGAGGTAGAAGCTCCATGGAGATGACCAATATTAGCATGTCTCACCAAAGTTTCTAGATGTTATCGAGGGATACCTTCAACAAATTCCATTTTGTAAGCCTTTTTATAGAAAAAGGTCAACTTTTTTCTCTAAACTTTGAAGTTTGTGCAAGAGAGATGAGTTAGAGCCACCTTGTTCCTCTAATATACGAAAAATGAATAATTTGTTAATCTAGTAAGGTTTCATGAGCTTGGCAATGTTGGTCTCTCTTGTGTGAGAGAACTTAGGGTCATAAACCCATTCTTTGAATTCCATTTCAATCTATCCCCTGCATGTCTACTACCTTTTTCTATTGAATTCTCAATTCCATGTCTTGAACTTCCTATTTGATATGTTCAGTTGTAGTTGCTACAATCCCCCTTCCTAAATGTTTTCCTATGCCTTGATTTTGGCCTCCCTCTTGTTTATAAGAAATTATCTTTCATTGTCGTTAAGTATTCCCTTTGCTTGTCTGAGTGTTATAAATAATTATCCCCCCTCCTAAATGTTTTCCCATGCCTTGATTTTCGCCTACCTCTTGTTTATAAGAAATTATCTTTCATTATCGTTAAGTATTCCCTTTGTTTGTCTGAGTGTTATAAATAATTATCCTTACACGCAGTGCTTTTGATGACTTGATTAGGTTATCTTGATGATGAACAAGTTTTATAGGCGACAACTAAGCCAATTTCAAACACAATCCATTCCCTACCATAATCTTGCACCAACTGTTGATCTTCCCTCTAGAAACTGTGCAATGTTTTGTCACTGGAAACTACGCTAGGCGTTGAGGATCAAAACTGCACAATTTTGAAGACAAGCAGTCACTGAGCACAGAAACTGTGCTAGCCCTCTTTCCCAATCAAGACTATGTAATCCACTGAGATAGTGAACTGTGCAATCCCTTGTTGTTGGGAATTTTGCAATTTCTTTTTCCAGTGTGACTGCGCAGTTTCTCGGATCAAGCCAATGTTCATCCCTAGATAATAGGGAGTCCAACATTAATGTTTTACAAGTCGCACAAAGTTGTTTTTTTTCTTATCTCAAGACAAGTGTGGCTTTCTCCTTGATTTTAGGCATGCACGTCATAAACCCTAAACTAACCCCGTGGGGGCTAGATCTATATAATAGACACTCTTAGAGCTTATTTGTACACTTGAGATTGGAGCTGTTGCCTTCCCAACAAGATCAAGGAGCTTTTGAATTAGTTTGCTACGCTTTTCTAGGTAAGATTTGCATGTGTCACTTTTCGCTGCTTTCTTTGTTGCTTTTGTTTCTTTTTCTTTTATAAGTGTTATTTCTCCCATTTATTTTCATGATAATTGTCATTTCTATTTTTATTAGCTTTTATAAGTGTTTTTTCATTCCATCATTTAGTTTTTACAAGTTTCGCATCGCCTTCTTGATTTTTCCTACCAATAGTTGCCGTTGTTGGGCCCTTTTGTGCATGCATGTTTTTCCTTTTGCATGATCATTTCTGGCCCATGCTATTGATCAGTCTAACTCACCTTAAGGCTGATCTATACTTTGTTCTTCCTTAACATCTAGATATTGAAGTTTTTCTCTCTCCTTCCTAGGAAGAACTACGCAATTCTTGAGCAATTGTTTCCCCTTCCAACTGCGCATTTCACATCTTCAAGGCTCAAGAATCATCCTTGGCTTCTAAGGATGCACAATAAGTAGTCATTGGCTTTCCCAAATACGCAATGTGCAGTGTTAGGCTTCAATCCTCAACCTTGGCCTCTAATATTGTACAATGTGCAGTCTCTTCCCTCAACTGCCCAGCTGAGACCTTAAGCTCCACCCTTGTCTACTGAGACTGTATAGTGCATGGTTCAAGAGCCTAGTCTACCTCTCTGAACCCAGAAACTATGCAATCCTTCTTTCTAGTGAGAGTGTTGTTGCTTTAATCTTGATGAATGAACTGATCTTCTTGATTTAGTTTGTTCTTTCCATGAGTGCATCTTTTGATACAGGTTCTATAGGTTTTGATCTCATCTCTCTCTCAGTAGTTGTCATCATCATGCCTTCAAAGAGATCATCCTCAAACGAAACTACGTAGCGCAACACTGGTGAATTAGTTTGAGCACTCAAGCTATCATGCTTATTCTATCTGACACTTAATTCTTCATTGAAAAGGATTCAAGTATCACATGGCATATAGTCAAGGATGCATTCATATCTACCAATTTCAAAGTAGATCTAGAGGATAGACAGGTGTACATAAGCGTATATAAGTTAGGTTTTCATAGAGTTGCTTTCAGGTTCCCAATTTCCCCTTATGTAGATATCATCAAGTGGATCCTGTCACACTTGGATACAAAGACCATGAACCTTAGTAGTGTTAGCAGACAACAACTTGCTTCATATTTGGCCCATGATATTCACCTCATGTATCACCTGCTTAAGCCAGAGGCATACATGGATTCACATTTTTATGCAGTTACTAGTTAATACATGAGAACCAAAGATGTTATCAAAACTTGGGTGAAAGAGACATCTAAATTTTACCAAACACCCAATAATATATAGAAGACTAGATCTCTTAGAAAGGTGTTCCAGTAATTGTATTATGTTGTCAGATATATGGTTAGAAGTACTGAAACCTACCCTAGAGGTTGGGTTTACATGTTGCATTTGATTATTAATGAGGGTGTTGACGATGCTAGACCTACCAACATGCTAGGGGATCTCCCTAGTAAGAAGTCCCAACTAGACCTCTGATCGTTTGGAGCAGGAGTCCCAGTTGTGGATAGTATGGTATCGCATTGACTGCAGTTGCGCGCAGAGGGAAGTAGCCCCTTAGAATCATGTGATAGCACGCAACTTGAAAGGGAACACACGAGCAGAAAGACATCATGAGATGGAAAGCACGATAACTGATGATCCAAAGTGATGGATTATATAAACAACACGCTTCGATAAGATTCATATAAACACATACAGAATAGTCCATACATACATGCATAAATTATAACTACATGCATCATTAAAGTAACCAGGATAGCCAAACTACAATAACAACATATGAATGAAACATGTTGGCTCTATTATATTAAAAGAGTGAAAGATCCAATCATACATACAATTGTTACAACCACTAGCCCTGATATCGGAACCTTACAGTCGCTACCACCTGCTCCTCCAAAGAGATGTACTAGCTCTGCACTGTGGAGAAGCCAAGGCTCATTACAATACACTCCAAGATTTCTCTAAATTATCCCTATGAAAGCTTGGCTCCCAAAATCCTGTACAATGAGTTATGAGGTTCTATAAATAGCAAGGGTGGGGTGACCCTTGACATTCCCCTTTCTGACTTTTCACCTACCCTCATGGCTCTTCAACTTACACATGACTGTTACATTCTACTATTGACACTTGGTCTTTCACTTTTACAACATGTTTACATTACAATCTGCACATGTACCCATATGAGACAAAATAGGCTTGAGTAAGCCATGCAAGACATCATTCAGACTCAGAGAGCTATGGGAAGCCTAACTCTTTCGACATCCTCTCGATGATGGATGGTGGCGAACTAATGCCAAGGTTGGTAGGCTATTATGGTGTTTGCGTACTCTCCTGTGACATTCTTCTGAAAGCAAACTCTTGTCTCCGTTGTATCCCAGTTTCCGTATATGCGCACATCTTCCGTATATGCACAATTTCCGTATATGCACAATTTTTGTATATGGAATTTGTACACATCTTCGTTTATGTTATAGAAACTGCTCATATACGGAAACTGTGCATATACGGAAGATGTGCGCGTCTTCCGTATATGCACCGTTTCCGTATATGCGCAATTTCTGTATATGGAATTTGCACACATCTTCATTTATGCTTCTGCATCGTATATGCGCAAATTCCATATACATAAATTGCGCATAGACGGAAACTGCGCATATATGGAAGATGTGCATATACGGAAACTGGGCATATACGGAAGACATGCACATATACGGAAACTAGGCATATATGGAAGATATGCGCATGTCTTCCGTATATCCCTAACTTTCCTGTATGTGCATATCTTCCGTATATGCACGTCGTTCATGTATCTGCATCGCAAATGCACAAATTCCTATACAGAAATTGTGCATATACAGAAACTGTACATATACGGAAGACACGCGCATATCTTCTGTATATGCCCAGTTTCGGTATATGTGCACATCTTTCGTATATGCCCAGTTTCTGTATATGCGCACATTTTCCATATATGCACAGTTTCCGTATATGCGCAATTTATGTATATGGAATTTGCACATATACGGAAACTGGGCATATACGGAAGATGTGCGCGTCTTCCGTATATGCACCGTTTCCGTATATGCGCAATTTCAAGATATGGAATTTGTACACATCTTCATTTATGCTTCTGCATCGTATATGCGCAAATTCCATATACATAAATTGCGCATATATGGAAACTGTGCATATATGGAAGATGTGCGCATATACGGAAACTGGGCATATACAGAAATGTGCGCATATATGGAAACTGGGCATATACGGAAGATATGCACAAATCTTCAGTATATGCTCAGTTTTTGTATATGCGCAATTTCTGTATATGGAATTTATACACGTCTTAGTTTATGCTTCTACATCGTATGTGCGTGTCTTCCGTATATGCACGTCGTTCATGTATCTGCATCGTAGATGCGCAAATTCCATATACAAAAATTGCGCATATATGGAAACTGTGCATATACGAAAGACACACGCATATCTTCTGTATATGCCCAGTTTCCATATATGCGTACATCTTCCGTATATTCCGAGTTTCCGTATATGTGCACATCTTCCGTATATCCACAGTTTACGTATATGCGCAATTTATGTATATGGATAATATGCACATACAGGAAAGTTCATGTATCTGCATCGTATACGTGCAAATTCAATATACAAAAATTGCGCATATACGGAAACTGGGCATATACGGAATATTTGTGCATATCTTCCATATATGCCCAGTTTCCGTATATGCGCACATTTTCCATATATGCCCAGTTTCCATATATGCGCACATCTTCCGTATATGCACAGTTTTCGTATATGTGCAATTTATGTATATGGAATTTGCGCATATACGATGCAGAAGCATAAACGAAGATGTGTACAAATTCCATATCTTGAAATTGCGCATATACGGAAGACGCGCACATCTTCCGTATATGCCCAATTTTCGTATATGCACAAATTCCATATACATAAATTGCGCATATACAGAAACTGTGCATATATGGAAGATGTGCGCATATACGGAAACTGGGCATATACGGAGGATGTGCACATATACGGAAACTGGGCATATACGGAAGATATGCGCGTCTTCCGTATATGCACAATTTCCGTATATGCACAATTTCTTTATATGGAATTTGCGCATCTGCGATGTAGATACATGAATGACGTGCATATATGGAAGATATGCACATACAGGAAAGTTAGGGACGTGCAACCGAAAGCCCGTGTTGAAAATCTTCCATGCACTCCTCTCTTTAAGATGACCTAGGCACTTGTCTAAAATAAACCCAGAGGTTGTCTATGGGAAGTTTCTATGTCCCGTGAAGCACCCGTGTTGCAGGTGTTGTTAAAAGCGACAACACCTCTCGTATTTGTAAATCACCACAACATGTAATTTGATGGAGGGCACTGAATTTTTTTTCAAACAGTGTTGAATTGGCCATCTATTTGTCAAGCCCTAGAACTTTCGTATTTAATACATCTTTTTCCCCTATGATACCCTATTTTGTTCCCTTGTTTTACCAATTTGGAACCTTTACCTCACACTTCCACATTCTTTTTGATGCAATAGTGAAGATTTGTGCTCAATTTGCGTTTCATCTAAAAATACCTCCGCTTGTATGTATTTTCCAATATTTATGATTGTTTATAAGTCAGTAACAAAGGTTGTGCAGTTTTCATACTATGTATATAGATCATGCATCGAGATAATGGATGTGTGGACTGCTTTGGTCATTGAAGTATGCCACGAGGGCTAGTGGTTAATCAATATTGTGTACACATGTTAGAGATATTTATGGAGTTAGATCAAGGTCAAAGTGTGAGCATAATGATTATAGCTAGCTCCAGACTGAGGAAGAAGGAACTACTCTATAGTTCTTCTTATAGTAGATTTGTGATTTCCTGGTTTACTTTTTGGTTGCACCATACTTTCCTTCAAGCACAAGCTATTATTATTCTTACCTATTTTGTTTTGCATTCAATTGGCTAGTTTGAAGCCCAATGATGTATTGTAAAAGTTATAAAATCCAAGCTATGGTTTGTGCCTAATGCAGGTGGTATTATTATAGATGTATCTTTAGTCAACTGGACCTAAGAAATTGACATGATGTAGAGACTAAGAAGATATAATACAAAGTTTTATGCTAGGTTCCATCCTACATTTTTTGTTCATTTGAGGAATTAAAGATTCTTTATTATTGAAATTTTCTATAGGAGGCACAAGTTGGTTGGCTAGGCTCACCAATCCAACTCGTTGTCCTCCATCTTTTGCATTCATTTAGCTAGGTTTCAGATTTGTTTATTGATGCTTGATATTTATCCATTTGTTGTGCTAACTTGTGTGTTTGATCTCAGATCTAGAGGTTTCCTGTGTGAAAACTACACACTCTAACTCCTCGGTAGATAAGTCTTTATTCTATGTTTTCTTTACATTTACACATCTAGGAGTGTTGAGATTACAAGCATGATGCATTTCCATGGCAAAAATTGCACATATAATTCACTTTTGTATTATATTTTCATGTGATGATATCTATAAGCTACACCAAACATTGTTTATATGTAATGATCAAACCAACATATTTTGTTTTCTTACGATCGATCGCTTAGGTTTTCGATCTTTAGTCCCAATTTGGATTGGTCCATTGAATGAGAATATAAGGCATGTTGGATCTAACGAGATTTGGGGTTTTATGTCATAACAACGAACAATATCTTGATTGAGATTTAAAGTTCTCTTTGTATAAGCACAACATGTCTGTTAAGATTTGGGTTATCAAAAATCTATTATAACTTAAAACCGATTGTTGAATGATGATGCGATTTGGATTGGAGTCATTATTATTGGTTGAGTTGATACATGGATTTCTCTTTAATTTATCTATTTTTGTGCACTAACATATAGTTTATGTACATGTTTCTTGGTTTATGACAGTCAATGACAAGGATGTTTTAAATGTATAATGTGTTGCCTCCTTTTTGAAAAAAATTAATCTCTTGAGGATTCCAATTATGGTTTCGATCTTGAGACATTCCATCTAACACAAGTCATATTAGATCCATCGAAATCCACTATTTGAATGGTAAAACAAGTTGTAATGTGACTTGGAGTTATTGATTGAGTTCAAACATAACATATAGGTATTTTTGTTTTGAGGTTTCACAGTGGTGGTATAAGTGATGTGTTGTCTGACATGCGTCAAACGAATTGTTTATAAGAGGGATTCAATTATTTATAATATTGCATATTTTTCATTGTGAACAAAGTGATGATTTATGCTCTTACAGATTATAAAATTACTTCTTTCCTATGTCCTCTTTATGAGCAACACGTTATTTTTTAAAATTCATATTTGATTGATTTTTCTTAGAAATATTTGAAACTTGTATACCAATTTGAAGAATAGCGTGAGTATATTTGCTCACAACTTTTTATGAAGTTTTACAGTTGTTATGTGTCAAAATTAAGTAGGGACCTTGTTATTCATGCATATGGTGTTTTGAATAGTTTGCACATATTTTATAATGGACCGGTGTGTGTTTGGAATAAATTTGGAATCTTTCTTTTGTTTGACATAAAAATATATTGCAATAGGACCTAGCGGAGGATCACAATATACTTAGTTGTTTCTTTTGCTTTAGAGTTATGCATTGAGTGTGGAAATATTTTATAGTGTGTGTATTGGCTAGGAGCTCAATTATTTTTCCCTTCAAAGACACCCTTTACATTTGTTGAGTCGATGCTCAAGTTTCCAATTAATTAGTAGCAACGGTTTTCATTTTGATAATTAGGGTTTTCTCTCAAATTTTCAATAGTTAAGGGTTTGCCTTTCAATTATCAGTAATTAGGTTTTTCTTTCCAATTGTTAATAGTTAAGAGTTGCTTTCAAATGTTGGTAGATTGAAAGATTAGTATTTGCAGTACTTAGGGTTTCGCTTCTAATGGATGCCTATGATTGCAAGATTAGAACAAGGGTTTGAATAGTGTTTGTAAGAATTCAAGAATGGTAATGAAAAAATTATAGAGGAGATTATGATTTGGCTTTGCAGGTTTCTAAAGTATTTATGCAACATTTCCAAAGTTGTGTCTTGAAGTCTATGGATTGTAGATTGACATTAAATGTTGGGTCATATAGTGCAACCAACACTCTTCCATATTTCTTTCAACCGACCATTTGTATTATTGAAGTTAGCAATAACATTCTTGTACGCCATTTATAATAGAAAAGTCAACTCAAAATGGTTATTAGTACATTCATTTTAGATGACCTCTTTTATCTCAAATTTGAGCTATATGTTATTTTTTTATAATTATAATCCAATATGACTTAGCTACGAGAGGGATTAACCATAATGATCATATAAATAGAGGTGTTTCTTTTTTTGCTTTTCTTAAGAATAAGAACAATAAGGTCATGAGTTCATGTTTTAGGAAGACAGTTCCCCATTGTAGAATTGAAGAGCATGCAAATGTAAAAGAAGATATTCAAATTATTTATTTATTTTTTTAAGAATTTTGTAAAATAATATTTGATATCCCTAACTTACTTTTTACAAAACATTTAACCCAAACTTGTATGTTTCTAAGTAAAAACCTCTCACTTTATAATAAACGTTAAAATACATCCCTTGAAAATTACTTTGTATAAGTGTTTAATTATTATCTTGTTCTATCATTATCTAAACCATTGATAAACTTAAAAAATTCATAAAATTTCTTAAAATAAAAATTGCAATCTCCTCATTTATGTATATAACTTTTACTAATTTGAGTGATTGGAGACTTCCACTGTCATATTGTTAATGATTTCCGAAATAATATTATGTAACATGTGTGATGTGTCAACGTTTTTTATGGTGACTTCATCTATCATCAAAGACCACACACAGTTGTATGGTCACTAATGAAGGATGGAGTCACCATCCAAAACGTTGACAGAATCACACATGTTACATAGTATTATTCTGGAAATCAATTTTGCTTATTTTTCTTTCCGTAATTTTCATAATCCAACTTAAATACATATATGATACCTTAATTATTTTCTATTTATATAATATATTTTACTTTAATAAAATAATTTATAATTAATATTTTATCATTTTTTTAATTAAAATTTTAAATCGTTTCTCTTAAACTTTTTCAAACATATTTTCAATCATTTTTTTAATCCTTTTAATTTTTATTTTATAATTATTGAGAAAATATTATTATAAATTTTAAAATGATTTTAAATTAATATTAAGATATAGTTAATAATAATTTAATAAAAATTTGCCATTTCTAAATGCTCCAAATTTGTCTAACTAGGAATTTCTTGGAGATGGCTTGAATCTCTTGGGAATGGTGTGCGTGACCAATAAACCCTACGAGAAATTCTTTTGTGGGGATTTCGCTCGTATCGTCGAGAATTTTAAAGGTCCACTGATATTGTCACTCATAGGAAAAATTAAGTCGGGATGAGAACTTAGATTGACCATCATCTTTTACACAGATATATCGGGTTACATTGCAAAGTATTAAGATCATTAATTTAAAGTTCACAAATGAGATTTAATTTTAAATCACATTTTGGGTGATTCTTTCATTTTGAAAACCATTCATCTTTCCATCATGTCATATGCGTAAAGCAAGCCTCAAAGACATTTCATATTACTGTTTAATGTATTAAGTATATATTTAAATATTGAAATTTAATGTATTAAGTATACATGAAATAGTTAAACATAGATATTATGTTCGTTAAAATTATTGTAAACATTCCATTCATCATATGATTAATACCAAAGCGACATTCAGTGTTTGGTGTAGTTGTTCGAGCTCATCCTCATCCCACCATAATTTCAGGCCATTATAAGCATGAACCTTCTTTAACAACATTAAATTCCTTGCGATGGACAACTCTAACATCTCATTGCATCCAACAACATATAGGGTCCTGAGCTTCTTGAGTTGCCCCAACCTTGGAATGCTCCTCAGCATTTTGTATTTAGAAACATCCAATTCCTCCGTAGATATCAACATCTCAAGATGTGGCAGTGGCAACTCCTCTATTCTTACACACTCCTAAACATCTAGATGTTGAAGTTTTAACATACCACAAAGCCCTCCTATTTGCGTTGATTTCCCAAATTGTGGCAAATACAAGGACCGAAGGTTTGGGAAAACACACTTCGAAAATAATAACTCCAATGTTTCTGTAGAAAACCACTGTATCATAAATAAGCATTTATCATCATCATGGAAGGACTCAAACGTATTCAACTCTCTACCTGTTTCTCTTTCTTCGTCAATCTTTTTAAATGGTAGTTCCAACAAAGGACAACACTCCTTCACTAAATGTAGAATATTGTTCATCTTTAGAAGTTCTTGCGGTAAGTATTCTATCTCGAGAAGTTTGATCTTGATACACGTAGTTATTGTCCCAAAACAACACACATTCAGACACAAAAAAAACATATAAAGAGCCCGTATCGAGAAGCATACAAGTAGCACATGAATAATTACAATTGTTTGACAAATTATGAAACTGATGCTTAAACGTTAGATTTATGAATCCCCAATTCGAGGACCGGTGCACCCAAAGCCCTCCCACCTACGAAAACCTTTCCAAGTAGTGGCTGAAGCCCTGCTCCACTATGCCGCCAACAATGTGATCCTGTAGCACATCACGTTCGAAATAAAAGCAACGACGGTACTGTTGGGGAGGCAAAGCCCTGCAACATGCTAGTTTTTTATCTAGGCTACAACAACCTCCTCTGGGCGTCCCTTAGCTGAAGCGGGTGATCAATTTTTATGGAGGAAGCTGAGGACTAGATTGTGACTCACCGGGCACAGAATGAGGACCATGATGAGCTGATCCATCAAACCCTCCAGCGCAGATTGGTAGGTCATGTACCAAGACAACGTAAGAAACAACAGCACAATCACCAGAATGAAGATCACATGAAAAGAAAGCTGCCACTAGTGCTGTTCATCTGTCTTCTCCGACGTTTAAGATATCCATGGCGAATTTGGGCACCACCAGAATTACCTCCGATAGACGCTTTCGGGAGCCGATGCTGAGCAAATAAATTAAAATATCAGTGTTTCGGCGGGTTTCAAAATTCAAACCCAATTACAAAATTCAAAATGAGTGACGTATGGATGGTATTCGCGCCGATGGTATGACATGGTACATGGTATGCAGGACACTCGTGCTCAAGGGCCCAGTTCGGTTCCTCTCGTCAAACAGCTCCCATGGATCAAATGGCCGCGTGGGCATTTCCTGCAATAAGCAGAATACCCAGACACAAATTCAATGAAATCCCAAGCAATAAGGAAGACAGTCGATTCAGAATCTCATATCACACCAAATTTCAATCAACCAAAAGAAAAAAGGGAAAAATGGCGGATTAGTAATTAAGAAAATGCATGTGAGAAACCGTGTTAGGACGCCTTCCCCTGTCATAGATGAATGACCAGGCAGCTTCCTGCTCATTTCTATTAACACCTCTGCCCGTATTTTGCCCCATCTTTTAGTGAATGCTGCAGAGAATGTCCAAAAATTTCCGCGACCTGGATCAGAGTTCAGGTGGTATTCGCGCCGATGGTATGACATGGTACGCAGGACACTCGTGCTCAAATTTGAAATTTGAAATATCAAATAGAGTGCCACATGGGATAAATAATTAATACCAACCGGAGGCGGGCAGGAACACCAGTGAGGTCAAGATCGGGCAGGGAGGCATCGCCGGAGCAGGGTGATGATGCATGCATGGATGCATGAACATCGTATGCGGCAAATTCTTGTCAAGGGTGTAAGGACTATAGCATTAACTATGTTATAGTCGCACAAATAGCACTCGCCCTGCAGTCATACTTGTGATACACTTGTAAATCAACCATGTAGATTTTACCACGTAGATTTTCTTTGTAGGTTATGGATTGCATAGTACACATTCTCCATTTCGCAACACATCAAGTAATTAGGAAGAAATGTGAATTTAATGTAACGTTGGTAAAATGGAAGGACATGGGTTAAATGAAATTGAGCGGGAGTTCAAATTCTCTATTTCACAACACTTCAAGTAATTAAGAACAAATTAGAATTTAATGCAAGGTTAGGACACTGGTTAAATGAAGTTATGAGCCACAGTACAGAAAATCATATATCATATATTTTGTACAAGCCCCTATACTGTGTCTTAATTCTTTGAATTTCTCATGAATTAATGTGTTGAAATGTATCTTTTGAATATATATGTCTAAAAGTTTTAGTTAAGTGAAGGGTGTAAATGTGAGGGAAAAAAAAAGGTTGAAAAAATTGTGGAGAAAATTTTTGGTGGGCCCCTTAAAACTAATAGGGTTTTACAGATTGTTACTCCGCAACTCTTTGTGATTTGTATATTACAATGAGAACTTTTATTTTACTTAGTGAAGGAGCCTCTCTTTATAGATTTATTTTCATTTATTATAATTATAATTTAAAGTTTTATTGTGTTGCTTCCAATTTTACTATGTTTTACCATGCTTTGTTGTGTGTTAATTTTTTGAGTTTTTAGCTCCATTTCAACTGTGATTTGATCTTAGCAACTTTTGTCCTAAGGAAGAATCCTCTCCCTCATCTTTCACTGGTATCAGAGAGGGTGAAATTTTATTACTATGAGTGTTTTGCTCGGAGTTAAAGTATTTTTTTGAAGGAAGAGTTTTTTTTTTTTTTTTTTTTTTTTTTTTTAATACCAGCAAAGAGAAAGCTTTTATATAGTTTAAAATTCCAACATCAAGCACAATAATCCTCAAATACTAGGCTATAAAAATGTTTGTTTTCTGCCCAAGATATTTGGGATATGGTGGAGAATGGGTTCCAATAACTAGTAGATGTAGCAACATACGATACATTGTCACAAGTAGAAAACTCATTTTTTGAGGAACAACAAGAAGAAGGATTCAAAAGCCATGAGGTAGCATACAATACTTTGTCACAAGAAAAAAATGACTTGTTGCGGAACAACAACAAGAAGGATTCAAAAGCCCTCTTCTACATTTTTCAAGGAGTTCCTTAAAGTATTTTCCCAAGGATTGTAGCAACGACAAAGTCCAAGAAAGTATGGGATACCCTGTAGTCAACCTACCAAGGCATAACAAAAGTGAAAACAACAAAGCGACAAATCTTCTGGAGAGATTTTGAGACTATCTCTATGAAATATTTTCAGAATTTCTACTCATTTTTTACACAAGTAATTGGACTAGATACTCAAATCACATTTCAGGGTGAGACACTTGAGGAATGGAGAATAATTTAGAAAATTATGAGAAGTCTTCCAATAATATTTGATGCCATTGTTGTGGCCATAGAAGTACCAAAACATCTTTCACAATTTTCAGTGGATGAGATTCATGCATCATTGATTTCTCATGTACATAGATTGAATATAGGAACAAACTCTTCATTGGAGCATGCCTTCAAGATACAAGTTTCATTTGTTCAAGTTAGAGGTAGCGGAGGATCAAATTCTAGAGGAAGAGGAAGAACCCCACATAGAGGTGGAAGAGGCATCCCTTAAAGCTCATGAGGAAGGGGAAACAATCAAAATCCAAGTCAAAGCACAAGCTTAGAGGTATGATAAATCTCAAGTTCAATGTCATTATTGTGAGAAGTATGGTCATTATGCAAATGAATGTACAAAGAAGCAACATGATATAAGTAAAAAACCAAGTGCAAGTTTCACAAAGGAAAATTAGAACCAAGATAGCATGTTTTTAGCTTGTAATGAAAGACAAAAAAAAGGAGGGATGTATGGTTTCTAGATTCAGGGTGTAAGAACCACATGATAGGTAACATAGAAATGTTTTCCAATTTAGATGAAAGTATGAAATCTGAAGTGACATTAGGGACTGATAAAAAATTCTTTGTCATATACAAATGAAGAATCAATATTATAACAAAGAAGGGGGAGAAGAAGTACATTTCAGATGTCTATTTTGTCCCTAGTTTGAAGCATAACGTCATAAGCATTGAACAAATCATGCAAAAGGATTACAATGTCTTTTTAAAAAATGATGGGTACACAATTTTGGATGAGTCTCTAACAAAACAGTTGATTGCAAAAGTTTAGGTGACAAGCAATAGAATGTTTCCCTTAAAGATAAAACCAGATTTGAAGGAAGAAGATGCGAAACAAAACTTTCATTGAATTCACAAGAGGATGGAAAACATTTGCAGCTTTCACACAAGTAAACTTTCAGGCAAAAGTCAAAGATGAAAAATAGTTATGGCATTTGAGACTTAGTCACCTTAGTTTTGGAGGTTTGAATTTGCTGCATAGAAAAGGCATGGTGAAGGGATTTCTGCTCATAGAAAAATCAAACAACTTATGTAAATGATGCATCCTGGGAAAAAAACATAGAGAGACATTTCCAACAAGAAATTTAGTAAGGGCAAAGGCACCTTTGGAGATTTTCCATTCAGACTTATGTGGACCAATGAAAACACCATTACTTGGTGGCAACTATTATTTTTTGAATTCCATATATGAATATACAAGGAAGACATGGGTCTAAAATAGAAAAGTGAAGTGTTTGAGTGCTTCTGCCAATACAAAGCTCTTGTTGAGAAGAAAAGTGGACACTGCATCAAATTCTTTAGGACTGAGAGAGGTGGCAAATACTTCTCAAATGATTTTCTACATTTTGTAGGGAGCATGGAATTCACAAGCAATTTACAATAAGGTATACACCTCAGCAAAATGGTGCCGCAAAAAGGAAAAGTAGGACCATTATGAAAATAGAAAGAAGTGTGTTGAAGGAAAATCATTTGCCAAATGATTATTGGGCTGAAGTTGTCACTTGTGCAACATATATCATTAATAGGTGTTAAACCAAAAGTGTTAAGAATATGGTTGCTGAAGAGTCATGGAGTGGAAGAAACCATAGTGTCAATCACATGAGAGTGTTTGGATGTGTGGCTAATGCACATGTACTAGATGAATTAAAGAATACATTGGATAGAAAGGGGTAGAAATGCATATTTGTTGGATATAGTGATGAATCCTAGGCATACAAGTTCTACAATCCATCAACCAAGAAGATCATAATCAATAGAGTTGTGTATTTCATAAAAGAGGAAGCATGGGATGGAAGTTTGGAGAAGACAATCAACGTGAAAGCATGAATACCATAGGAAGACAAATATGAATTGACTGAGTAATTCCTCAACGATGACTCCTTCTACTCCTATTCAAGTGCAACAAAGTAGTCAACAAGTAACACCATCAAGAAATAATAGGACATTTCTACGTAGTCAAGAAAATACTACTTGAAGCACACCACAAAGACCCACATGTCATCTACTTCAAGAACAACATAAAGTGGCATGTCAAGCTCATCTTCGACAAGCATAAGAAGACAAAAATTCAAAAATTTAAGTGAAATTTATGACCAAAATGAAGTTGATAATAATGTTGATCTGAATTCCTTATTTGCATTTCTTTTTTCATGTATATGGCTCAATCCATTTTGAGGATGAAACCAGAGAAGAAAAATGGGTTGCTCAAGTGGATGAAGAAATAGAAGCAATAGAAAATAATGACACAAGGGAGTTAGTGGACCTTCCGCAGGGAAAAGAATTGATTGGAGTGAAGTGGGTCTATAAGACCAAGAGAAATGTTGAATGAAAGATTGAAAGACATAAAGCAAGGCTAGTTGTCAAATATTAGAAGCAATATCACAGAAGAGCTTATGCAGAGACATTTACGCCAATTGCAAGGATGGAGATAGTCCACGCAATGTTGTCGATTCCTGCGTAACATAAATGGAAAGTGTATCAAATGGATGTAAAATCAATGTTCTTGAATGGAGTGTTGAAAGGGGAAATATATGTTGCACAACCACTTGGTTATGAGGTAGAAGGAAAAGAATACAAGGTGTATAAGTTGAAGAAAACTCTTTATGGGTTGAAGAAAGCATTGTGTGCATGGTATAGAAGGATAGATGCTTACTTGGTAGACAATCGCTTTGACAAATGTGACGGTGAACCTACTCTCTACATCAAAGAGATTGATGGTAAGATTTTTATTATTGTTTTATATGTAGATGATTTGATTTTTACAGTGAGTGATGATTTCCTCATAGCTAATTCCAAAAAACTCATGAAAAGTTAGTTTCAAATGACTAACTTGGTTTTGTTAATGTATTTTTTGGGAAAGAAGTGAAGAAAACAAAAAATGGTATTTTTATTTCTCAAGCAAAATATCTAGCAGGCATTTTGGAGAGGTTTAATATGCAAAACAACAAGCCTGCACCAACTCAAAATGTCATGGGGTTGAAGTTGAGCAAAGATATTCAACAGAAATGCCAATCCGGTATTGTACAAGTGCATGGTGGGAAGTTTGATGTATTTGACACCAACTAGGTCTGAGTTTGGTGTCAAGGTTCATGGCGACACCCAAGGAGACACATTGGCAGGTAGCCAAAATAATTTTAAGGTATGTTAATGGGACAAAGAACTGTGGTATTTTGTACATCGCTAAAAATGATTCTAGGTTGGGTGGTTACACTTACAATGTCAATGATGGAAGGAGCACGCCAGAATATGATTTTTGTTTGGGTTCAAAAGCCATTTCATGGACGTCCAAGAAGCAGCCGATAGTGTCATTATTAACAAATGAGACTGAATATGTCGCCACAATAGAAACAACATGTCAAGCAGTTTGGATGAGAAGAATTTTGAGGGATTTATGCCATGAACAATAGGGAACAACAATTATTTTCTGTGACAACAATTCCACAATTGCACTATCAAACAATTACATTTTTCATAAGAGGACCAATCACGTTGATTTTGAATATCATTTTATTAGAGAATTGATTAACAATGGAGAAATCGTGTTGCGGCACTACAGGTCCCAAGAACAATTTTCATACATTTTCACAAAGTCGTTGGCAAGTGAAAATTTTGTCTATGTGAGAGACCATTTGAGACTTATCAATCACGAGAGTTATGATTAAGGGTGGTGTTGGAAAATTGATCCCAAACAATGCATTAAATAAATTGACTGCAACCATATTTGTGATACAAGTGTAAGTCAACCAAGTACAATTTGTTTGCAGGTTAGGGATTTTGTTTGCAGGGTGAAGGACACAGGTTAAATGAAGTTCTTGGGGGAAGCACAAATTCTACATTCTACAACACATCAAATAATTAAGAACAAATGAGAATTTAATGCAGGGTTGGTAAATCGTAAATCTAATTATTTTATTATGCAAGAGTTATTTAAACTATGCAACAACTAAGCCATATATTTTGTACTAGCACCCATACTGTCATGAAACTTTGACTTTAATTAATGTGTTGAATCATATGTTTTGAATATACATGTAGAAGTTTTAGTTAAGTGGAGAGTGTAAGACTGAGAAAAAATAAGTGAGAAAATTGTAGAGCCAATAAGTGTGAGAAAATTGTACAGCCTTATTTTTGTGGAAACTTTACAATTTTCTAATTGGCAACTCATGGTGATGTGTAAGTTACAATAAGAACTTTTATTTTACTTGGTGAAGGAGCCACAATTTCCATTTGAATGTATTTTCATGTATTTTCCAAAGTTTTATTGTGTTTGATACTTTTATTTTACTTAATGAAAGAGTCACAATCTCCATATAAATATATTTTCATGTATTAGAATTATAATCTAAAGTTTTATTGTATTTCTCCCCATTTTACTCTGTTAACTATTCAAATGTGATTTGATGTCCGCAACTGTTGTCTTGAGAAAAACCCCTCTACCTCATCTTTCACATATGAGTGAATACCCCCATATTCATTTAGGTGTTTTCGATTTATCTAGTGACTGCAATTACATCATTGGACAATCCTATTTTAACTTCTTGGTAGGTTCAGGCGGTTCAAGGAATTTAAAATTATTACAAACAACGGATGTGATTACCCCAAGAAAACACTCCTCTCACGCAGGATGGAAGCCATGTATATATCCGATGACGAAGTGGAGTGGAGTTCAAACCTGGAAGAAGTCGTCATTGCAACTATTGTTGCAAAGCTATTTGTTGTATCTATTTCTTAGTGATTGCAACTGTTTTTGCAAAGCTATATGTTGTGTCTATTCTTCTCTGTGGCATTTCAGAGATACATGCACTTCCTCACAAGTTTATCAGAATAAGTGAATGAGATATGAATATTGGAAAAAGCGATTTTCTTTTCCAAACCAGAAATGAAATTTGGTTCGTGACAATGCTGTCATGTCGTTGCTCGAGAATATCAATAATATGTGTCATAATAACAATAATCCAGAAGAGACCAACGTTGGGATCAACGGCATGCATTAGAAATTCTGTGGAAGATGGAATTCAGTTAGAAAGGCCACACAAATCATAATATTGAGTTCACTGGTTTGATGGGTTCAATTAATGAAGGCCATTTAACTGCAGACTGGAGTAGTGAAACGACCTCAGTTCCTCGCGAGTCGCAATAAAACTCCATCTCCATGAAACGAAGCATGTCCAACTTTCGGACACATCTGCAGTGGCATAGGACCAAATGTTGTAGGAAGCTATCGACATCCGCCATTCCATATAGGGTTCAAATCAAAGCATGGCGTATTTGTCTACCTTGTAAATTGACTTTTTTTTTCAACTCAAAAATATACGTCTAATGTTTCTTTTCTCGGTAAAAGACTAAGTCTATTAAAAGAAAGTATAATACAGCAAGAAGTTACAACCAAGAGGCGCAAGAGCATAGGCAGCCGGAAAGGATAGGCTTTCCACCTCGGCTCCTAGAAGAAGAGAGAAGAGAGTAGAGCTGAGCAGGAAGAAACAGGAAGAACAGGGGAGCAAAAGCAAAGCGTAGGATTCTACCCAACATGGGAAGAGTCAACTATGCGACATTTTGTCCCTTTCTTTTTACCAACTTTGACCCAGTCAGGAGGGCCCTGCTGAACATGATTTGCAAACTGGGCTGGGCTGACTGAGAGGTTTCCTTGTCTAAATCCGAGGTAGAGGATTCATGAAATCTTTTCTGAGAGATTGGCTCGACGGATAAATTTTCAAGCTCAGCCGAAGGCAGATCCTGTGCCATCTTTGCAGCCACTCCTTCCTCACTCTCCTCCTCTTCCTCCGAGCTGAAATCAAAATCGTCCATGGGGGGAGGGTCCTGAGGCTTCCAGCTTTTGGATTTCTGCTTAGGATTGGCTTTTTTCTTTTGGGCAAGCAACAAGGGACAAGAGCTTTGAAGGTGCCCCATGTGATGGTAGTTGTGGCAGCGGAAGGCTGTGTTCTCGTAATCCAAGTTCTGAGTCCAATGAAAGTCTCCAATTTTGAGATTGATCTTGTTAGGGAGACCTTTGCTCATGTCTATTTCTGCACTGGCAAAGGTGTATAGGCCATTTTCCCCTCTAGAAATGTTTGTGTCTAGAAAGCGGCCTAGAGAGTTGTCGATCCCTTGGAATACAACAAAGTGCCATAGATGCGCTGGGAGATTAGGAAGTTTGACCCAAATTGGGAGCTTGGTGATGATTGCTGTAGATGGATCAAAGTCTGGGAACCAGAGGGTGAGGAATAGACCTGCGAAGCCCCAAAACCATGGCCCTGCTTTTAAAGCTTTTTGGTAGTCCTCTTCAAAAGCAAACACTGTAATGAAAAAGCCCTTTGAGCAAAACAGAACCTGACAATTGTTGGTCCAGTTAGAGTGACAATTGTTGGTCCAGTTAGAGTGAATCCACTGGTAGAGGTCTGCTGTCCGTGGCCATAGCCCATTGAACCTGCAAATAATGCCATGCTCTGCATACTTTTGGGTTTGCTCATCCAGCGTTGGATGCACTATTTCAATGGAGGGGGTTTCCTCTAGTTTGTCCACCAGAAAAAGTTTGGGAGCCTGGAACTCTTTTCTCCTGCTTCTGTGCATGGACAACATCTTTGTATGAAAATGCCTTGGCTGAGGATGACTGTCCTACAGCTCCCCCTCTCAAACGAAGGGCAAGAATAATGGTGGCATTTCTCTTAATGCTGTAAAAAGAAAGGGGATAAAGATCCTCAAGTTGTTTACCTTCATGGAGAAGTCGATGAGCTGCAGAGGGTATCCCCAGCTTGAGTTCTAGAGCATGCTTGAGGTTCTGCACTAGATCCGAAGAGCTCACCCATTGGAGCAGGGTTTTGCCAGAGATGAGCCTGATTTGGATCTGAAATGAGGCAGAGAAGTCAGAGATCTGCTTTCCTCTACAGGTTTGAGACGAGAGGAGGCAGGGGCTTTGAAGGGCTGTCTTTCCCTGAACTTGCTGTAGAGGCTTGTGAGGAGATAATGGGAGCAACCTGGCGTCATTATGTTTGTGGTTGCTTTCCACCCCCAATGAGCTTCCAGTTACTCCATCCAGGCAGATCCAAGGAGTGGAAGGAGTTCTGATGATTAAAAACAGAGCATTCTATCAGAAAAAAATATGTCCTTCCAAGAACCACCGCTTGAGGAGAACAAGGAATAAAATCTGCTTGTTCGCCCTTGGCCGTTGTAGAACCCTTGGCCGTTGCGTCTACAATCTGAAGGGGGCAGCAGGAGCATGAAACAGCAACCGAGGGCCGAGAACTGGCAGCTCCAACTTCCCGAGCGTAGCATAAAAGATTGCAGGGGGCGCTCAGCGGAGAATGGAAAACAGGCTGTACAGTATTGACAGAGGAAACCCGCAATCCCTGACTGAGACCCACATCGCCATCATCCACAAGGCCGAGCAGGAGCTCGAAAGCGGCCGAAGGAAGGGCGGCCGCGGCAGGTCTCACTTCTGGATTCGTGAACAAATTTCAAGTCAACTGGAAGCCGCACATGGAAACAACTACACCAGTGGCAGCAAATATGGGATAAGCCTCGGGCCTGAGCCGTCGTTTGAACGCGGACGCGGAAGCCATGGGCGATCTGCAGCAGGGAAATGACGGATCGGCAGCGGACAACCCTAGGTCTCATACGCTCTCCGTTTCTCAAAATATACGTCTAATGTTAAACTCTGGAAATTTAAATATTATCCATAAGTATAGACATCCTAATTCATCTCAGGCCTATTCAGTGTAAAAAATTCGCTTGATTACGAAGAAAAATAACTTTTATTATATTCGCTTTCCTTTGCATTAAAGGAATGTAACTTCAATGAACATAATTTTAAACAGATTTTGAATTGAAACATATATATGATAATACGTTATAAATTTATTGATAGTTTAGCATGCATAGATTTTAGGGTAAGTTTATTAAAAGGATTCAAAATATTATTTGACTGTTATGAAGAGTATGAATATATTGCAGGGATGGAATCACACTGGAAAAGATTGGTTCATTTAATTTTTAATTTTTAAAATGTTTTTCTTTTCCACAACCTAACAGTCTCCTAAAAAAAACCATGATTGTACGATCATTCTTTCTATTCTAAAAAATGTTCAAATTAAGATCATTCTTGAGAAAGATAGAAAAAATGATATTAATTTAAGATCATTCTGAGAATGGAAAGAATGATTTTACTGTCATAGATTTTGAAGGGGACTAATCTCGGTGCATCTATATAGAAATGTTACATTGACGTGTATCATCGTTAAATATATGTCCATCAAATTGATTGAAAATACAAGAAATTGGATATGGAATCTTTAAAATATAAAAAATAACCTTTAACAAAAATCTTACCTTTGGATATGAAATATTTAAAATTTAAAGGATAATTTTTACTAAAAACCTTCATAAGAAAAATCTTGATAAGAAATCTCTTTCTAGTCAATGTTATAATTTACCACTCGTTTGTTTGTTGCATTGTGGTAGTCAGGAAAACAATGGGCTATGGAATTTTTCATATCTCAAAAATAATGTTTAATAAGAAAAAATTCATAAAAAAATTCATTTGAAGTCACGGTAAATTCATAACATTTACAACCAGAGGACTATTTAAACCTCTAGCTGAGAATTGAGATTTGGTACGATTGCCACTAAACAAGGGAACGAATAGTAAATACCAAAACGAACAAGAGGATCTAAAGTAGTTGCTAAAACAATTATAATGAATCATTAAATATTATTCAATTAAAATAACGCTGAAAGTAGGGACAATCGAAATTAAACTAGTGTGGATAACCAACTCTTATTCTCGCAGACCCCAATATGTAAGCGAGCTGAAGAAATGTAACACGGGAAAAAGGTAATTGTAGTGCAATATTTATATGTATGTTTTAATATTTAAGTTCAAGAATCCTTTGCAAGCTTTTGTTCCACAAAGACTTTTACAAAAAATTAAAATGGATTTATCTTCATTTTTGTTTCATTAAATGCTAATAGATATCACACTATTTCATTGAGTTATTCTTACCATTCTTTTGATGTCATGTGGGCTTCTGAAATTTTAGTTAGATATAATTACTCTCAATTTCTAGTTGTTTTTAGTACAATTTAAATCTAGGCATAATATGTGATGCATTATTATTTTTAAAGGAAACTTTTGTAGAAGATGCTCCATAAGTTTTTTAACGCTATTTATTCTTGAATCTTCAAGTAATTCAATTAATATAAATTCAAGCTATGCAACACAACTCTATTATATGTTATTGTGTGGTTTATTGTGTTTTATTGTGAGTTTAAGTTACAACACAATGATTTTTCTCAAATTTGCAACAGAATGGCATTATAGCTACTGTTATCTTCCTTGTAAGAGACGCTAGCCTTCATTGTTGAAGGAGGCATTGTTGGCCACCAACCCTAGTTGTCTAAGCCGCTTAATCAAGTGGAGTTTGCTCAAGCTAGTGATATGGTATTTTTCATTTTTTAGGATTTGAAGAAACCTCAAGTCGAGTAGCGTAGGAGGGAATGACACAAGACCAAAGTGATCAATCTATTTCCAATAGGAAAGATCACACAACATCGTTATTTCTCATTCAACAAGTCTTAAATGACAATATTCTACCTAAGATTGTAGCAACAATCCAAAGAAACTTCAGATATTTTGGAGATGGAATACAGTGAAAGGGAGAGAAATATTGATGATCATTACGCTGAGCCATAGTGAATTGCAGTTGTTAGTGAAGTTCCCACTGTAGTAGGAGAAGAAAGAGATTTTGATATTTCATAAATAAGAAAAGAAGTTGTGGAAGAGTCTTCCAAAGAAAAAGAACGTATACAACACATGGAGACTATAATTGTCCTAAACAATATAATAGAAAAGATTACAAAATAAAAAAGTGATTACGTGCAAGATTTAAGGCATGAACAAGGCAGAAATAAGTTAAACTAAGTGTGCAGATATGCATATCTAGGATCAAATTCAAATTTCCTTTGGTGAAGTAACAACAATTGAGAAACTAGTAGTGAAAGTTGAATTATCTTATGAGGCTAAATTAGTTTTTCTTGAAGAGTGGCATGCAAAGACCATGTATAATGAGGAAGAAAGTGAGTATAGAAAAATTGTCATAACTACAATAGAAGAAGGAATACAAAGTGCAAAGGAAACCATCAGAGTTGTTGAAATCTATTGCAAAAGTAGAGGAGGGGGTGAATAAAATGAAAATATTATTTTTTTATCATACACAAGTGAATATAAAATTTCGATCAATAATAACGTACAAGAAAATGTAGAAGAAGTGATTAGATGGAAATTACAATGAAGGAAAAGAAATATTGAAAAAGAAGACCAGAGTAAAGCTAAAGCTAAAAAGGAAGAAAAAACATGCATAATACAAACTTTGGAGCAAAAGGAAAAAAAATCATATGCATCATAATCCTTAGGAACACTGGCACCAACATGTAGAAGTAGAACAAGTTTTTGTCTTAATTCTAAGCCTTGCTAACTTAGATCAACCAAGAATGGTAGTTGCAATTAAGGGAAAGTGTTAGACATAATTACTCCCTTGTAAATTTAGGAATAATTAGTCATGCATTATCATTCTAAAGATATTTTTAGAGAATTAACCATGATTTTTCGAGAGGATTCTCCATAAGTGTTTTATGTCTATTTATACTTGTATCCTCAAGCAATTCAAGTAATGTGAATTTGAGCTAAGAGAGGAACAACCTTTTGTTATATGATATTATGTGGTTTATTGTGTGTTATTATGAAATATTTTTGATATGTTAAAACTGTTGCAGAAATAAGTTTTTCCTCTTCTATCCATCATCGACAAGGCTAACAGAGATTCTAATCAATTCCCTTTATGAATGAAAGAAAATAAAAGATTTCTACTGCATATGTGAGAAACAAGGGGCTATTTGCATGAGCATGGAGGTTGTCACCTTGAAGAATGATTGCATGATTAATGAATATACACTAATTCCTCTTTTACCAGTACGGTGAGTCTCTCTAAGATTTTTGCCCCATTTTTTATTTATAATAGGAACAAAAAATCAAGGTTTTAGCATGTCATGTTCAAATCAACATTTCTTCTTTAAAATGTGGGTTTGGCTCACTTTTGATACTATCACTTAATCATTTGGGTGAAATATTGTCTTTGGAAAAGTAACAACATTGGCATGAGAAATAAATAAGATGGCATTGTTTCAAAATTGAAAACACTAAAAATATATATATTTAAGCATAAGATGGATGATTTCATAACATCTATTTTTCATGTTTTATATCTAAGAAGCATATATAAATATCTACAAGTTAAGGAGGCATTGCATGCTTTTCAATATTGTGAATAAGATTATAGATTTATTTTCATTTGCATCTTTGTTGTAGGGATGCATAAAAAATAGGGACATTATGTTAAGTTTTTCTTAGGGATATATTGTTCTTTGATCTAGATAATTGTATTTCTTAATTTACAAATTAAAATAACCCCTCAACATCAATACATTATTCAACAACATATGCAACTATATATAAAGAAAAAACATCATCATCAATGTAACAGAACATAAAGGAACAATAAAAGAAAAACATTGACACATAAAGACAACGGGATTGGTCAAAGACCAGGGCAAAATATACTATGGGGAAAACCCTTTAAAATTGTTATTCTTGTTGGATTGTCAATCAATTGTTAAGCAAAGAGAGAGTACAATGGTCCATATGTTCAAACATAAACCTATCCAACAAAACCAACTAAACAACCTCCAACAGATGAACCCAACAATGATAATATTCAAAACAACTATTCACAAGCATGAGGTGAACTGTTACTGTCCAAGATCAACTTCCAAACTCTATCATCAACTGATAAAATTTGCAGTAAACTGTAAAACTCAAAACCTATCCCTCAACCACACGTGGAGATTGATGTGGATACGACTGAAACCCTCAAACCACATGCATGAGGCTGCGTGCCTATGGTTGTAACAAAAATTTTCCTAAAGCATGCCTGCAATTGCAAACCAAGACCCTAAACACACATGCGAGCTTGAAACCTTTCAATCATGAACATGTATGAACCAATCTTCACGACCCAACTTCATACCTATCAGAGCCAAACCCAAATAAGAAAGAATGAGCATGATGATTTTTGGGAATCACGATTGACGTTAAACCAAAACACATAGGTATTAGTTAATGATCACACTGCCATAGATAAGGATCCATGAAAGGTAGTTAGTTAATGTCGCAAAACACATCGGGATCATTGCTTTATCCAATGTCCAGCAATCTCCCCCCCAATGCAAGTCGGGTGTGTAACTCATGACCTACACTCTAATACCACTTGTTGGGAATAATGATTGTCATTAAACGAAAACCCACTATTGTTAGTCAAGGATCACATCACAAGAGATAAGGATCCATGAAATGCGATTAGTCGATGTCGTAAAACACATGGGGAGCATTGGTTTATCAAATGTCTAATAGTGATGATGATGCTCAAATGAGGGTCACTTGACTTATATTTGTAGCCATCCATGGGTGTCCTAATTTCTCTTTTGGGCCAACCTGACTTTTTGAGCAGATGTGGGCTTTTATTCCAAAAATCCAATCCCATGCTTGGAATTTGTTATTAAGCTACGAAAAGTTAACACTTCCTTTTATTTAGGTAGAAATTCCAATAATGTCAACATAGCATGTCCCATCTCAAGTATCTCACCACCAAATTTTGTCAAAACTACTTGATTCATCTCTTATTATCCCTACTTATCGCTTTCTCATCTTTGCTCATATGTTGAACAATATTGTATCTAAAAGAAGAAGAATTTGACATAAGAGGGGAGCTTAATATAACACCCTCTATTCATCAGGAATCCAAATCTACCACTCTGAATCATTGCCAATGAGAAGCCAATGTTTCCATCTGGGAATCTCTATCAGTGTGGAGCCAATTCTATGACCTGAGAAACTTTGGTCATTAGGGAGCCAATGCTACAACCCGCGAAACTCTGCGAGCAAGGAGCTAATGCTACGAATCTAACACCCTCCTCACACATTTACCCAAGTTAACTAGTCTGCAGAGTTAAACATGTGACGAGAGGCTACTATGATGTGGTTCAACTCCTCATGTATAGTTAAGGAAGTGGAACCCTAAAAAAAAACCATTATGATGTTATAGATCTGATCCAAAAAATATGAAAGTAGAAATAAACCCAAGAAATAACAAGATCCGAATATAGAAATGCTTCACTTTATTAATCAAACCCTTAAGATAGGACAACACAGTACAATCACTCCTTAAGGAAGGAGAACATTCCACAAGCCATATGCTTGTCCATAAAATGTTCCTTGACATCTCTCAATGGGGAGTGTCTAGCCTTTATATAGGCCTCATACATACAATACCATGGGTCATTACCATGGTTCCCTCAATACCATCTATCTAATACAATGGCCTTATTACATTATTACTAACTACTTATGGTCCCTTACATGATATGGGTTAAGCACTTCATTTATTACTATGGTCCATCCCTTTATTACATTATTCCCTTAGGTACCTCCCTCTATACCCCATACTATCTCCCCTAGGTAAAACACATTCCACCCCCCTTAAACATGTTTCGTCCTTGAAACATAAGAAGAACACAAATAATAAGGTCTACTCAAAAGAGTAATCGACTCCTACCATTCACGTGCATCTAGCCATCCAAGAGAAAGGTGAACCCTTGATCTAACTGGTGCCTCACTTGCTTGAGATCGAAGTTGACCCTTGCGACTCTTCTGTGTTGATGTGTAGTAGGTGGATCGTCAACCCTCTCTATCTTTCATGCGGAGGTTGTTGTCCTTGTGGCTAATTTCTTGTCATTGTTTTGGTTTTTTTCTTGCGGAGTGATGTGGTGGTGATATGCTGAAGTTTTAACCAACAGTGTATCTTTCTTTAATTCACCACCTAATGGAGCCTAATTGGTATGTTGTGGTGTCCGTTGTTGTTGCTTATCTTTCAATATTACTTCAACCAAAAATTCATCATTTTATGTATCCATACCTGTAACATTTTCTGCTTCAGCCTCCTTGGACTCTACTTGTTTTTCTCGTACCTGGTTTGATGTTTGTGTTTGGTTGTCAACCATCAAGGGCACATCATCTGATGTGTCAATCCCTGGAACATCTTCTGCTTCAGCCTCCATGGACTCTACCTGTTTATTGATCGAAATATCATGTAATGTAATTTTCTTCTTTTTATACCAGAGCTTCAAGAATTTCTTCTGCACAATAATATTGAGAGTACCCACAGATTCCATCCAAGGGTATCCCAAACAACATCCACCTTAGCCATATCTGAAGCATAAAAATCAGAATGCAATACATACTTGTCCATAGAAATCATCAAATATTTATAAACTTACACCTGCTCATTATTAACCTGTGTGCGCTCCATTTGTTTAGCTGGAATTGGCAATCTTTTTTCCAAATTAACATTTATAAAATTTTTCTTGCAACCAGGATTTATAAACACAATGATCTTCTCCTTCTGAATATATCCATGAACCTATAATAAGGAGATACCAGTAAAAGATAACCCCTTACATGTCTCATTCCCCTGTTTTCTAGTATGAGACCATATATCTAAAAGGACTTTTTCAAATTCTTCATCTGAAAATTTGAACTGCTGGGTGCGAAGTGAGTAATACCATATGGCAACCTATTTTTTCAATGTAAGCCATAGGAAACTTGTCTAATTTTTCGGATGGTTTTCTTAAGATCTTTTATGAATTCTTCAATAGTAGGACCATTATATTTTCCCATAAAAATAAGATATTTTCTAGGTTTTTTGGTTTCCTTCTTTTCAGTGTGAGACCATTTGTCCAAAAATAGCTTTTCGATTTCATCAACACTACATAACTTCAGACACTCACTATCAAGTGATTTCCACCATATAACAGCGTTATCTTTCAAATAATACCCTATGGAGTCCTTCCAAAAGAATGGCCTGTCACACTTCTAATATTGTATAAATTTTTCAATAGTTGGCCCATCATTTGTTCCTGAAAACATATTGCTAGAAGCCATGAAGAGGGTTTTGAAAAAAAATCACTTACTTCGAGAAAATTTAAAATGGCCACAATTCAGTCAATATTGCTCAAAATCTTTATTATGACATGTTTTTGGAAATTGAAAGACCATTCTACAGCTTCCCATGTCATAGAAATCCTGATCTAGGCACTGGAATTTCAGATTTGTGCTACAGTTGTCCCGCTGTCACAAAAATTTCTGAAAAATGAGCTGATTTTAGATCAACAATATCTCCCTCATCCACACTCCGATTCAGCCGATTTGTTTTTTGAAATTGGGTATTTTTCGCAAAGAACCCATATCTTCAATTAGACTCTACAAATGTTGCCCAAAAACGTACAGATATGATCTACAAACTCGCCATGCCGAAAAATGTCTCCAACACAACTGATTTTTAAATCAACGATATCTCCCTCATCCAGACTCCAATTCACCCAACTTGTTTTTCAAATTGGGTATTTTTTCACAAAAAACCCAGATCTGCAATTAGATTTTGCCAATTTTGCACAAGAATGTACAGATCTGATTTGCAAACTCGCTGCCTAAAATATTCCTACAAAAAATAAAAAAAGTCTCCACTTTTCCCAAGAAGGTCCTTTGATACCAATTGTAATAGATCTGATTCGAAAATATATGATAAATAAAGATATACCCAGGAAATAACAAGATAGAAATAAGTAAAAATGCTTCTTTATTGATCAAACACTTAAGGTAGGGCAACACCATACATTCACTCCTTAAGGAAGGAGAACACTCCACAAGCCATATGATTGTCCATTCAATATTCGTTAACATCTCTCAATGGGGAGCCTCTAGCCTTTATATAGGGCTCATACATACAATGCCATGGGTCATTACCATGGTTCCCTCAATACCATCTATCTAATACAATGGACTTATTACATTATTGCTAACTACTTGTGGTCCCTTACATGATACAGGTTAACAATTTTATTTATTACTATGGCCCATCCCATTATTACATTATTTCCATGGTTACCTCCCTCTGTACCCCATACTATCCCCCCTAGGTATACTACATATGACCTTCCACATATGTTGCAAAATATTTAGGAGCTAATCAACCCTTGTAGGTGACCAACCCCTGAGGCAACTTGGCATTTCAGTTACATGGAGCCCCAAATGCTCATATGAAAAGGCATTGTAAGGTCATGCTCCCATTGTAAGGGAATGCTAGTAAATATGGACTTTTTCAGCTACTTCTGAGCCAGTGACCCCAGATTTTGTGCCACTTTTTCAAGGTCAAGGCTTAAGAAATTGCCCGAAAATTCATGAAAGTTTTAGGAATAATAAATAAGATCGAAATAAAGGTATTGATCGAAACACTTGATCAATTAATTAGCTGAATCCCTACTAGCCATGATAGGAATTTTGTCAAACATGTAATAACTATGCATTCTATAGGTCATAACAACAGACATGAGCATAAGGGTCTCATACTTATATGTGATTCATGAAGAATAATTGATTCCTTATCAAAATAGTTGCATTATCATCTATTAGGTCATATATTGATTGTCCATTTGTGTGTTAATCAAAACATGATGAGATCCATACATCAACACTATCATAAAACATCCTCTTAACTAACATTTATTCAACATAAATAACGATATATAACATACAAGAGAAATAACAAGATATTTACCCTTCAAATATAAGAAAAAAGCAGCTCTTATTAATATATGAAAAATGCAACCACGTCTGAAATGTCCATGTACCACCAGACCATAGATTCGTTGAACCAAATATTTCTTTCACCTAATCACCCTCATGCCATATTCGAGGCATGAATGTGGGATCTCACGGAACAAATCCAACAAAATGAAACCAAGGTTTCCATATGCCAAACCACCTCAATCCTCAAGCATTGATTACACATCATCATCAGACATCACTAACTATCACCATATTGGTCTCTACCCAAGATGTCAAGGGCTCTAGAGCATTTGTTCCAACCAGGGATTCTAGGACTAGTAACTCAATGATCCAGGTGGATATTGGTGGCCACCCACTAATTCCACTTTGACACCCACCATTGCTTCTTTTAGTTTTTCAGTTTCCTTAATTGTAGCAGTTTACTATTTTTAGTAGTTTTTTGGGTCCTAAACTTCTAGAGCTGTTTTAAGGCCCTAAACAACATTTTTTTGAAAATCTACAACCAATGATTTTTTATTTAAGATCGTCTTTTTTGTCATAGTCCTCGGAGAGATCTTTCCAATAGGTTATCATGTGTGTCAAACAGAGATAATATGGCCAATGCATGACTGCGGGAAGTTGGTTGTCCAACTCACCCCAACGGGGACCATAAACTCTTGGTGTTACGTCTCATTGGGTTAGGGTTTTGGTTGTTTAGGGTTTTTTCTTATTGTTCAATAATAAAAAGGCCCTTGAGCCTCATTGTAAGGCAGTTCAGAGGAATGTAGCTACCACATCTCTTCTCAGAGATAAGCTACCATCACCCTTGTTAGTTTATTTCCATTTCTGTTTGTAAACATATTTCAATACTTAACATTAATAAACTGAAGTATTATTTCAGCTACATCTCTGTGTTTATGGTTATCTCTATAATTTGTTGTGTTCCTGTTTAAATCTAGATCAATGGTATCAGAGTGATCTGCTTTTTCTTCCTTTGTTTTTCTTTGCATGTCCCCAAGAAGGTCAGGATATAAGGATTTTAGGGCTTGAACTAGTTGAACCTTTGCAAGACCAGCCTCGAAAATCCTGATGGCCTCGCATGGAAAATGAAAAGAAAGACAAGAGGGCAGGAGATCCTATGAAAATCTTGCTCAAAGAAGCCCTCAAGCGACAAAGGAACGTGATGATGGACAACATTGCCCAGATCCTTCAACAGCTACCCAGGGGCAATGCATCGGCTTCCAATAACTACTTTGGAAACGTTACACCGTTTAAGGTACAAGTTAATTTTGAAATCCCCATATTCATGGGTCAGATAGATGTAGATGCCATCGATAAATGGTTAAAGCTGCTAGAGGGTTATTTTCTATTCATGATTTTTCCAGTCAGGAAATTATTATTTTCACCCTTCTCATAGTAGCCCACCACGTCAAGGATTGGTGGAAAATATGCTGCAAGCAGAAGGATGAAAGTACAAGCTCACTATTTTCAGTTGCACCCACTTGGAATTCATTGAGAGATGCCATCAAGGAGAAGTAATACCCTGTCAGAAGCTATGAGGATCAATACATAAAGTGGACCATACTGCGGCAGGGAAGGGACCAAGACGTGCCAGATTTTACCAATATTTTCCATACCCTTCACACAAAGTTAGGTATCAAGGATTCCGAGCAGCATTTGGTACTCAAATACCATGGTTGCTTGCACAAGTACATATTGGAAGAAATAGAATTCCTGAACATCTCCTCGCTTGGAACAACATACCGATATGCCGTCAAAGGTTGACCAAATGTTTAAACAAAAGAATGCAGAATTTGGATTTGCAAATATGAAGCAAGGGAAAGGTGCCCCCAAACCGCAGAAGAAAGGACAATGCCAATGTGGGGTATCCCAAGACAACCCGCCAAAGCTGTAAGCAAAGAATAACGTCACAAAGCTAAAAAAGGACACAGCAAAGTGGTGTGAGTTCCATAGGAGCTCCACTCACAAAAAAAGTGAGTGTCGGGCCAAGCAGTCACTGGTGGCCGAGCTAAAGGTTTCAGAATCAGATGCATGTTCGAGATCTGAATTAGAACCCGATAAGGGGAATGACAAAGGGAAGAATATTATCGATGTAGAGCGCAATGCACCATTGCCACCACGAAGATTCAGGAGGAACCTGAAGATCCAAAGGAGGAGGAGCATCTCTTCCACTCCTAGATCTCGATAAAGGTATCCCCACTACAGTTCATTATTGACAGCGGGACCCAAAAGAACCTCATTTCGGCAGAGGCCATGAAGTGGTTGGGCTTACCGCCCATGACACATCCACAACCATACACCATCGGGTGGCTTTATACAGGATCTTCGCATGAGCCAACAATGTCACCTTTTATACAACATCAAGCCCTTCATGGATGAGGTATTGTGTGACATTACTCCCCTTGAAGTTTGTGATGTATTATTAAGACAACCATACTTGTGGAAGCGACATTCTGTGTATAAATCAAGGCCCCATGCTGTTATTGTTGCTTTGGGAAATAAGTTGTACAGGATACCATAGGTAGCACCGCCTACCAACATCTCTTTGGTTTTGCAAAACAATGCAATAAGATCATTTCAAAAACCGGGAAATTTGTTTTCCTGATGATACACGCTCAAGGAAAGAAGAAGACGGTGGCCACAACCTCCAGAAACGGCCCCTCTGCATGAAAACCACAGATAGACGAGGTCGTGGAGGAGTACAAGGACATCTTCAATTGCCCCTGTTGAAAAGTGTGTAACAAGAAATGCTAAATTTAAAATGTGCTAAAAATAGAACTCCTAAAAATAACACTTCTAAAAGTAGCAGTTTGGCCAATGAGCATTTTGGCCACTTTGGTGAGAGGTGAAACTGCTAAAAATAGAATCTTCTAAAAATAGCATTTCTGGGTCCCTTCCTATCTTTAGCAGTCCCTGGTCTAACTATAGGAAGTAAAAACGAATTTCGTCTTTACAACAGTTTAAAATATTAGTTAATTAATCTCCACGAGTTAATTAATTATGGGAAATTAAACTTGAAGTCTTTGTGAGATCATGCAATTATTTTCTCCCCTGATTTAGGAATTTATCCCTTGATTAAACGAGATAAGGTTCAGTTCTATAATGAGAGAATCAGTTGACTTAGTTTTACTTACTCAAGTCTAGTTAGATTATTTTAACATGTTATTAAAATAATGAAATATAGTTTGTTAATGATTGCATGTATGTGAGAACTATTATTTCAGA
>APFE030050163.1:1729-20120 GCA_000404065.3 Pinus taeda
TTTCTTTTGTTCGCATCATGAGTTTCCTTTACTACCTTTTCACCATTAGTAAGTATTTCTTGTAGAAAATTTGTCAAATCTGTCTCCAAATCTGCCATGTTTCTCTTCAAATCTATCTTCAAGTCATCCATCTTAGCTTCTATGCCCTTTATGTTAGATTCCATGCCATTTATCTTAGCTTCTGTTAGCTTTTGTGAGAGTGGCATTTGTTGCACTTGTTCTTGTAATTTTGATATATCATGTAGCATTTCTTCCTCTTCTTCATGAATCATGCTAGAGCTTTCAGGTTCCTTACTATGTGTTTGCATTTTCTTTCCTCGAGGCATTAGTTACCGATAATAATGCTCTACTATGCCCTTTGAATTCCTTCAAAATAAATTTTCAAACCAATCTTAAGCAAAATTTTAAAAGAATCTACACACCTTTTTTCACTTTGTATGAGCTAGATATTGCCTCTGATGTATCTCTATACATTCAAATCATCCAATTATGAAATTGTGATTTGCAGTAGTCCTCTGTGTCCTCTTTCCAAGGCCACCAGTCTGATCCAAGTTGGATTCTCCAAGGAAGATTTATGTGAAATATCCCACAGTGACCTGATTATAGACTAGTTCAATAAGGCGAACTTGTACAACATGCCACGAGTCATTGTTTAGACCTTTGGCTCTGAAAAATATATACAAGAAACTACAATCCGTCCTATTTCTGTACCTTCTTACAAAATTTCAATCCGATGCTCAGAGAGAAAGCTATGACGATTTTCCCTAGGTCACTTGTTTGGAATGTAATTCAGGAGTCTGCAAAAAGACCAACTTCCTCAGATCATATCTCCACATATATTGTGCGAAAAGCTCTAAAATTTGGACCCGAGCTTCACTGCGATGTCTTCTCAAACGGGTTTTCTTTTAGCTTCTGAAACATCGTAGAAAACAAGTTACAGCAAAAATTCCACGATGACCTATTTGGATCAGCGAAACCCTAGAATCCAAAGCTCTCATACCAAATGTTATGAAACTAGCTCAAGAAAAATATAGAAAAGATAGATCAATGCCTTAAAATTCAGCCTCTTCGAGGGGGCAACCTCCTTTACATTACATAAATGAAAAATTCTTCGATGATACAAATGACAAAACCTCCTTTCTATATATAGGAGTCTAAGGAATCATAATATAACCCAACCGGCCTAACAATAATAATATAAAGCCACAAAAATAACAATAAAGGGATTCTATGGGGCACAGTAATAACAATATGGGGACAATAGGGGCACAACAATATTAATAAGGGGTAAAACTACAATAGTAATGGGGTAATCACTAGTATTATAGGGACCCAACAATATATGGATGATTTCACACCTTATGGAGATGATTTTGAGCCAGCATTACAAACACTGGAAAAAGTGCCGCAAAGATTTATTGCCACCAGGCTTTGCTTGAGGCATGAAAAGTGTCATATGATGATGACCGAAGGATTAATCTTAGGTCATTATATCTCAGCAACCGGAATATAGGTAGATTTGGCTAAAATTCAGATAATTTTGTTAATACCTAGTCCTACCACACAAATAGAGGTACACAGTTTTCTGGGATTTTCTGGTTATTATTGAAGATTTATAGAGCATTTTTCTCAAATTGCTACACCTTTATATGCACTAACATGGAATGTTGATTTCATTTGGACAGATAAGTGTGATTGTGCTTTTGAGGATCTGAAAAAGCTTGTATCGTCAGCCCCAGTGCTTAGGGGCCCAAATTGGGATTTGCCATTCCAAATTTCATCTGATGCTTCAAGCACAACAATTGGAGAAGTTCTTGGGCAAGAAGAAGATAGAAAGCCATATGCAATTTATTATATTAGCAAGAATCTATCTCCTGCTAAATTAAACTATGCCATGACTGAAAAAGAATTTTTAGCTGTAATACACACTGTAAATAAGTTTAGACATTATATAACTGGTTATCTTGTAGTTTTATATATAGATCACTCTGCCATAAAATATTTAGCAAATAAACTAGTTACAAATGGTAGAGTAACAAGATGGTTGATTCTCTTGCAATAATTTGACATGAAAATTAAGGATCGACCTGGAAAAGAGAATCCTGTAGCTGATTTTCTCTCACGAATGCCAAGGCCAGCGAATGTAGCAGTAGTCGAAGATCAATTTCCGGATGAACATTTCTTTGTTATTACTGTCAGAACACGACGGTATGCTGACATTCCAAATTACTTAGCAGTAGGAAAATTACCTAAGCATTTAATGCCTAATGAATGAAAACAGATAGTGCAGTGCAATACCCGATTCTCTTGGATTGGGGGCTACTTATTTCATACAGGGGCAGATATGCACATCAAAAGATGCATCCGAGAAGATGAAATATTTGACATTCTGAAAGCATGCCACGATGGGCCATGTGGCAGACATTTTGTAGACCACAGGACGAGTCACAAGGTTCTACAAACAGGCTATTACTGGCCCACTATTTTTAAAGATGCTAAAAAGTTTGTTCAACCCTGTGATAGCTGCCAGAGGATAGGACGCCCTAGACAATTTGATGAAATGCCTCTAAACCCTTAGTTAGTAATCAAGCCATTTGAGCGATATGCGCTTGATTTTATTGGTCCTATTAACCCATCATCAAATCAGAAAACATACATACTGGTTGCAATAGAGTAGGTTACCAAATGGGTTGAAGCGGAAGCACTGCCAAGAGCTACAGAGGATTCTATAATACATTTTCGTTTTCAATTATTTGTGTGATATGACCTCCCGAGGGAGATAATTACAGATGGGGGACCGCAATTTGTAGGTAATAAAATCGCTTCAACATTAAAAAATTACCACATTTAGCACAAAATTACAACCCCATACCACCCACAGGTAAATGGCCAAGTAGAAAGCACTAATAAGGTAACTGAGGCAATACTGACAAAAACAATTGCATCACACAGACACGACTAGGCTTCAAGATTGCTAAAAGCCTTGTGGGCATACCGAACAACATGGAGAAACACCACCAGGTATTCACCATATCAATTAATATTTGGAAAAGAACCCATATTTCCAATCGAATTCGAAATTCAAACATTAAGAATAACGCAGGAGGTGGGTTTGGATTTAAATGAGGCTTAGAATAATAGATTAAAAAAAATCCATGTCTTAGATGAAATAAGGCTCTCAGCTCTTCAACATACTGCATTAATTCAACAGCAGAGAGAAAAATGGCATGACGCCCTTATTAAAAAGAAGATCTTCCACGAAGGAGATTGGGCACTCCTATACAATTCCAGGTTTCAAGATTTTCCCAGAAAACTCCAGACATGATGGCCTAGACCTTATGAGATACAGAAAATGCATGACAATGACACCATTACATTGACTACCATTGATAGATCTGGACATTCTTTTAAAGCAAACGGTCATTGAGTGCAACTTTATCACAAACCACTTACTCGGGAATCCTTTTACCAGCAATTACAGGAAGATTCCACTATGCAGATTCTTACTGAGGAAGATAACCCGTCCTTAGCATTAATTCACTGAACAATTCCTTTGTTTCTGAATTTTGTACATAAACTTTTCTTTTTAAATTTCGCTTGTATAAACTAGTTTTTCTACAGATTTTTACTGCTGTTCCATTTAAGGAATAGCAGTTGTTCCTCTTAAGGAACAACGGTTGTTCCTCTTAAGGAAAAGTAGCCGTTCCGTGTAAGGAGCAACAGATGATTAATTTATTTTATTTTATTTTCATGTTGTTCCTCTTAAGGAACAACAACCATTCCTCTCAAGGAATAACAATCTTGTGAGCTTATGTTTGTTTGTTGTTCCTCTTAAGGAACTGCTGTTGTTCCTCTTAAGGAACAACAGTCGTTCCTCTTAAGGAACATCATTTTTGTATGTCTCGTTTGACGTTTTGTTGTTCCTCTTAAGGAACAACTGTTGTTCCTCCTAAAGAACAACAACCATTCCTCTTAAGGAACAACACTTCCGCATGTTTGCATTTTTTGTTGTTCTTCTTAAGGAACAATAGTCGTTCCTTTTAAAGAACAACACTTCTCCGTGTTTGTATTTTTGTTGTTCCTCTTAAGGAACAACTGCTATACCTCCTAAGGAACAACGGTCTTTCCTCTTAAGGAACAACACCTCTGCATGATCATATTTTCGTTGTTCCTCTTAAAGAACAACATTTTCACGTGTTTATATTTTTGTTGTTCCTCGTAAGGAACAACTGCTATTCCTCTTAAGGAACAGCAGTGTGTCTCTATTTTCTGTTGTTCCTCTTAAGGAATGGTTGTTGTTCCTTAAGAGGAACAACAACCATCCTTCTTAATGAACAACAACTCAGTGTGATTCATATTTGTTGTTCCATTTAAGGAATAGCAGCCATTCCTCTTAAGGAACAACAACCCGCATGCATTTTTTTTCGTTGTTTCATTAAAAGAATAGCTGTTGTTCCTCTTAAGGAACAACAACCGTTCCATTTAAGGAACAAAAATACTACTTGCTTACATTTGCGTTGTTCTTCTTAAGGAATAGCTGTTGTTCCTTTTAAAGGAACAACAGTTACGCTATTTTTTTTACTTCCTGTCGTTCCTTCTAAGGAACAACAATTTCGATTTGGAGTGTTTTTTGGTAGTTCTGCCAAAGGATCAGCGCCTTATTTTGTGCTTTTTTTACTTGTTGTTCCGCTTGAGGAACAACAGTTTCGTGTATAATTTTTTTCTTTTTTTTCCATTCCTCTTAAAGGAACCACAGTTTTATGTTCAAATTTTCTTTTTGCTATTCCTCTTAAGGAACAAAAACTGTTCCATCTAAGGAATAACACTTTTTGAGTGCATTTTTCGTTGTTTCTCTTAAAGAATAGCATTTTTTGAGAATATTTGGGAATAATGTTTCACTCTTCATGATCCTTTCAAGGCAAAAATACAAATACATGCAAGGACACAAAAATTAGAGGTTACTGAAACAAGCAAATCAAAGAGAAATTGTCATATTTCAAGGGATTGCTTTGTATTGATAAGAAAAAGGAAAGGACACAACTATCTATATCACTTTGCTATCTTTATATTCACTTAAACCTAAATTGATTAATTATTGTTATCATGTTGGTTCTTTCCTAATTCTCATAATTCTATTTGATTATTATTATTGAATAAGAATAAGGGCATATTCTCCCGTATTGAGATGTTCAGACTTCTTCCACCATCCCTACTGTTAACGAGTGTTGAGCCATCCTCTATATAAAAATAGGAAGTGCTATATAAAAGAAAAGAAAAAGAAAGAAAAAATATATCTATATGATTACTAACAATTCTATGATTTGTCAGATGGAGGATAAAGGGTCTCATCAAGAGCTAGCCTACCATGATCATAAGAAAGCAGTGAAGTGGCATTCCCACTATGTCCACCACAGTAGGGATATGATCCAATGGGCACAACAGAAAAAATAAAAGTCCATGGAACAAGAGGTCTCATCACGAGCCGGCTTGCCCACCTTTCACTCCTTCCTGCTAAATGACATTATGATCTAGCTGCTTACCAAGCCAGCACAATGGCCTCCATTATGACATCACAAAGCACTTTCCTAGGCATATATAAAGGATTATGGTCCCAAGGGTGAAAAAGAAACTTTATCAAGGTTATAAACACCTGTGGGAAACAGAGCTCTGCTGATGGTATTGGAGTCATATTTTTCAACACCTATAGCAATTATAAACCCTTTTCTTATTTCTTTATATTTTCAAAAGAGGTTATGTTCCCCAATTATTTTTTGAACCTTTTATGCATGAATATCATTTAAAATCAATCATAATGGTTAAGTGGGATGAGGACCGCATAAGCATTTTACCTACATCAGTTGTCGTTTTCCCTTTTTCACATCACTCCATAGCATCTCCATATCTATTCACAATTTTCATCATAAGCCTCGATTTCAGCAATTCGATACTTTTGTGATCTTGTCATGGATATGTACACCTTTCATTTTTTATACTATACAATTGTTGTCCAGTACACTGCTCCTCCATTTAAATTGGTTGAGGACGACCTATCATACTTTAGGGGTGCATGGGTGACTTCCAAAATACTCCCGCATACGTGTCAGTTTCCTATTTGGAGGAACTAGACTGCATCAGATCCCTTAATAGCAAGTTTTAACAGTATTGGGATATTATCCGATATGCACAGTTTGTTGTTCCATTGTTATCTCTGTGTATTGTTGTGTAAAATTAACAGTGTGTAGAACTTAGACGAAATAGGAGGTCGATTAATACACACTCAACCACAGGTACTAACAATTTGACACTGCACGAGAAATTTTGGTAAGAGCAGGATGGATCACCTATTTTACATGGTTACAGTAGCCCCATGAAGCTGTGGCTATCAAATTTTTGCAGAATTTGTACGACGATCATTCCATAGTAAGAGGAAGGCAAATAACAGTGACAAATATAGTAATTGCATAAGTATCTAGACTACCAGTAGTTGGTCCCATATGGACACATAAGAAAGTCAGACTTCAAGATGCCATGGCCACCTTTTGGGATGAGGGACAGAACCTAATCATTAAGGAAAAGGAGTCCAACCTTCATCTCTAGGGGAACCATGACGGAACTAGCTAGAATAGTGCAGAGCTACATTACATGCGATTGGAGAAAGGATGTGGTAAGACCACGCCACCTCAAATTATTATCAGTATTAAAACATAAATGTGTTGTAAATCTACCTACATATCTAAATTTTTTGCTGCATGATGCTGTTGAGAGTATAAAGAAATCCTGTCATATAAGTACTATAGTGAGCCAACATTGTTTAATTCGATTAATAGTAAGTTACGGCCTTGCTCAACAACAGACCAGTTGGGAAGAATTGGTGTTTTCCATATACGGGGGACTAGCCTTATCGACCCCAAAAAGAAAAAGAACTGCCAGCACAACCAGTAGGCCTCTGAAACACAGACACTCCTCTAGATTAAGAATAGGTAGGGGAATGTTTTAGAACCTCTAGGGTAGCAGTAGCCAACCCTTATAATTACTCAGTTTTGAAAATGAGCAACCTTCACAACCCGAAGGAGGAAATAACCAAGAGTTAGAATTGGAGGAAGAAACTGAGCACACTAGTGAAGAAGAGAGGGAGGGAACTGAACTTCCTTTAAACCCTAGCATAAGTCCACCACAAAACCCATTGCAAGAGGATGAATTGGCCCAAATGTTGGCCAATATGAGTGAGTATATTCAGCCCCAGAGTCCGCTCAACCTCAATATTGAGGCAAAGCAATCACAGGAACACTCTGCCCACACCAAGAATTCATCTGAAGAAATAAATAATGAGGAAGAAGTAGGAGCAGAAGCCACTCAGGAAGTGGCAGACCAAACTAGGGTTACCCCTCAAGAGGAACCTAGTCCAGAGAATGTAAACACTGAAGAGACACTCCAAACAGAGGATATGGAAACCAGTGAGGGCAAAGGCATAGCCCTTGAAGAGCAAAATCCAACTAAACAGTCGAGCCTAGAAAGAATAGAGACAGTTAGGGAAATAACTATTCCTCTTGAGAAGAAGAAGAAAAGTGAAATTAAGAGGCTGCGAAAAGAACAACAAAAACTGAAAAATTTAGTAAAACAACTTAGATGGAAGATAAAGGCATTGAAGAGGGGGAAAATTGCAAGAAGAAAACCCCGAAAATAGTGGATGTAGCCATACAAACTGAACCCCATGATTCAAAGGCCACGGAGACTCAAACCGAGCCCATACGCATTCAAGATGGTAAGGAACAACATGCAGATGTTACAGATGCAGCTGCCCAAATAGAAAATGCATGTATGCGATAAAGATGTTCAAATAGAGGCACTATCCTCCAGCAATACAGACACCCAGAAATTCCGTGATAAAGAGACACAGACTATGGGCACTCGGAATTGTGATAAGAGTACCCAGATAAATCTTCAACCCAAAGACTTTTTGATAAAAACCCACCTTGGTATAACAAAACTCCAAGAGGATCTGGCACAAGCTCAATGGACTATAAAAAATCTTGAGGAAGAGACTGTTCCTCAGAAGAAATACCAAGAATTACAATAGCATTTAAAGAGCATCAATGCATCGGAGAACGAAGCCTTCGATAAATATCGAAGGGAAGAAGAAAAATTTGAAGAGGTAAAGAACAACCTAAAAATAGTTAAGAGTCAAATGGATACTCTCTGTTCATTATATATAGATGTTCTAGCATGTAGGAAACCTGCCAAAAACTATGCTTTGTTTCTGTTAGAAAGATATTTACAGTTAAAAATTAAGGTTGTGAAGGCAAGGAAATCTATAAAATTAAAAATTGTTGATGATTTTATAAATTGCTGTAAGCACCATGGAGTAAAAGTTCAATGATTACTCTGTGAGTTTTATTTACATAATTTTATATTGGAAGAGGAAATGGAGAAATATCCTAGTCCTTTTGTCGGTGATGTACAGTTTCAAGCATTTATTTCATTTGCTGTTAACCAGTTAAAGTGGCTCAAGGGCCATAACACTTTTCAGAGACAAGAAAATGGGCTAGACCTTTGGGTTAGGGGTGAACCAAAAAACCCATTACAGCTGTTGGCTAAACATAAAAACCTAATGAAGAAGGAAGGAGTGATCCAAACCCTGGGACCCATCCACAAAGAAATTGTCCAGCAAGGGGTGGAATATTTCCTCTCTATCAAAGACAATTCCGTGGCAGCAGCTAAATTCAGATGGAAGAATTCCAATCAGAATATACAAGATAGAAAGCCATTCAATTACAAGAACTTCATGTTAGCTGCAGAAAGCCTGGTCATCTATAGTAACCTCATTTTGAGAGAAGGCCTGTATTGGCTTGGTTGCAAGTTTCGAAGCCCTATTATCTAGTATCCTGCAGAAGGGTACAAGGCCATATATGAGTTGCCTGAATGGCAGTCAGGGCCCATCTTTGAAGTTTTAGCTACAATTCATGGTTTTAGACCTCTGCATGACAATCCCTCTCTAGCCTATTCTTTGTCTGCTTTGCATACAAATTACATGGTTTTCATGAGGCCATGAAAAAGGGTAAGCAGGGGGGTGTGTTGAGCTATGGAAAAGGTATGAATTTTCCATTTATTTCCTTATCTTTTCCTTTTATCATAACTCATTTTATTCCTAAGATGATAATATATCAAAGAATTATAGTGAAAACTAGGGAGTTGTTGATTATTGTGAATTAGTTAAGTATTGTCCTTTTCCATGCAGAAAATAGAAGAAATGGAAAACTACCATTTTGAAGGAAAAGACAAAAGAGAGTAATTGTTGTTCCTTCGCTAGGAAGTTGTATCTAGACAAGCAGATCAGGATCAGAGCACACAATTAAGGATAAGGATGGAAAATCACAACATCATCGCAAGAAGAAAAAGGGATTGACTGGAGTTAGAAGATGGAGTGTATCCCTCAGGATCTCCTGATCTTGAGGGATCGATGTTTTACAATCTATCTATTATTCCTTGTTTTATCTGCCTATCCATTATAAAAGGGACAACGCTTGTAAAGATTGGGGGATTATTAATTATCATTATTCAAAACTCACTATTGTATTTCTACTTTGATTATTAACTCTCGTTGATTAAAATAGAGTATGATTGCCTGTAACATTTTCATATGATTAATACATAGGTCGGTTGCTGTTCCATTCATTTATACTGAAGTAGTTCAACGGTGCTTCACTAGCGGCTAAGGGCTCGACCCTGGTGGATCCACTTGCTATTTGTACCATTACTTTCAATCACAGTAGTGTGATGGTTTGGTTTGGTTTTCATTCATTTAAATCGCATTACTTTACTGTTCTTCATTTCCAAAATTTATGAATTGTCTTACTTTAATTGAATTGCGTTGTCGTTCCTTTTCATCATAATAATATTATCATCTTGAGAAACTATATTGTTATTTTGTTCATTTCAATTATAAATCTTTGTTTTTCATTCTAGTAAACTGAATTTGCTGTTCATTGCATATTGCTGTTCATTTCTATTAAATCAGATTTCTATTCATTTCTATTGAATAACATTGCTGTTCATTTCTTTTCTGCAAGTATTTGGTTTTTCCTTTTAGCATCATTACAGTTAGCACATTTATTCCATTAGCAGCATTTTCGATTTGATTCCTTGTCATTTCTCATTAGTCGCTTTAGTGTGGAGTGTGAGATCAACTACTGTAAAGAAAATTGGCTACTATTGTCGGAGTTCTCAAATTGTGGATCTTGTTTATGTTTGATTTCATTTTCATCAGTTGACAAAGGAAAGAGTTATTGCTACTGCATCCTTGACTGGTAGTTGTTGTTAATTTCCTGAGTGAATGATTTAGTTTTAGAGCATTAAGTTTCTTTTAATAGAAAGTAGGTTTTATTTCAAGCATTCGTTTACTCTCGTATTTGAAGCACTGTACTGCAAATTGGAAAACATTACTCTCGGATTAAATTGTCGCCTCAGACTGAGTACACCCTTGAAATAGAAAATTGTTCCTAGATTGATGATTAATGTAGGATAAATAGGAGTTGAAAAGATGCCTTTTATCACTCAATAGGGCATAGTTCACATCCCACATGATAGCAAGTCCTATGCAGAAATATGGAGTCAAACATAGGGTGACAACTCCATACCACCCCTAGGTGAATGGACAAGTATAAAGTACAGACAAGGTATTGGAAAATATCTTGACAAAAATTGTAGCAAGCCATCATCAGGAGTGATCTCAGAAACTTCCAAAAGCTCTCTGGGCATATAGGACAACATGGCGAAACATAACCGGGTTTTCACCTTTTGAGTTGGTCTATGGGAAATCCCCCTTGTTTTCGATAGCATTTGAGATCAACATGCTCAGAACGGCTTTGGAAGTAGGATTGGACTTATCAGAGGCCCGGAAACACCAACTAGAACAACTAAATAGGTTAGATGAAATTTATTTAGTGGCTATCTAGAAAACTACTGCTATCCAACAATAGAGAATGAAATGGCATGATAAATTTATAAAGAATAAGGTGTTTCATAAAGGAGATAGGGCACTACTCTATGACTCCCGTTTTAAATATTTTAAAGGGAAGTTTTTCACTCACTGGATGGGTCCCTATGAAGTGGACACTGTGTTTGACAATGGAATAGTCAGATTGGTTACAATAGATGATACTCGTGCTTCCTTCTTAGTGGACGAACACCGTCTAAAATTATACCACCATCCAAATTCTAAGGATGCCTTCATCAAACATCTCTCTGATAAATCGTTTGATGGTTTTTGGTGCAAATAATGCTTCCTTGACATTCTCTTCTTCTTCAAAAAAAGAAAAGAATTATGTTGTTACTACTTACATGTTCATCTTTTTGCAGGAGGTACAATCGAAATCCGAGGATGAGAAGCTGAAAATTTTTCCAAGTAATAGTTGATGCTGTTACTCCACCACTATTGTTACTCCACTGGTGTTGTTACTCTACCACTACTATTATTCATAAAAAAAAATCTAAGTGTCAGATGTTGTTACTCCATCGTTGTTGTTACTTTGTTGTTGTTGTTACTCCACCAGTGCTATTACTCTGCCACTGTTGTTACTCCTAAAAAAATTTCTAAGTGTCGTATATTGTTACTCTGTTGGTGCTGTTACTCCACCACTGTTGTTACTCCTAAAAAATTTTGGAAGTGTCGTTGTTGTTAGTCCTTCACTACTGTTACTCTGTCGGTGCTATTACTCTACCACTAATGTTACTCTTGAAAATGTTTCTAAGTGTCGTTGCTGTTACTCCGCCGGTTACGCTACCATTACTCCACCGCCAAGTACGTCTCTATTGACTTTTATGGATTCAATTAAAATCTTCCATTGCTGAGACATTTATGTGCCGTGGATGGATACATTTAAGTTGGGGGGGTGCTGTTATAAGTGAACGAAGACATATTTAAAAACCATAATAATGACATATCATATAGGATTATTAAATATTGTGTGAACGATACACCCATAAAACCTGTCATTTCGTTTAATCATTTCAGTGCATGGGAATTTGAATTACATACATTCGATAACTAATCAGTCCTTTCCAATTCATACAAATTAATTACCGTAATCATTTCATTACACTTACCATGATCCGCCATAATCCTTTGCATTTTTCGAAAAATTACCAACCACTTTCACTGTCTTTTACCCTACGTTCCATCATGTTGTTACCATCCTTGTTAATTTGGTTTTTGTTACTCTCTCCTCAACAGCTAACTACGTCCAAGTTTTGTTACTGTTTCTACAACAATGGGTGGGTTGGTTGTGCGTCACGAGCCGGAGGATACCACCTTGGTCTATAACAATAGAGAAGTGCGGTAGATTTTTGTCAATGCGGGCTGGGACATCTACTTTAACAAGTTGCAGGGATTCGAAGAGGGGATAATAGTGGAATTCACACTCAATTTTAATGAGAAATACTCTTGGGTTAGAGGGATAGAAATCCCTGTCACGGAGTAAGTTATTGCAGAAGTCAATGGATTGCCTCAACAATGGTAGAGCTTTTTTTCACGAAGAACTTCCCTCCCGAAAATCTCGAAATTATTTTTGCAGGATGGTAAGAGTGTCGTTCAAAAAGGTCGGGGTATGACTAGAATTATTTACGACATCTATGGGGTGATGTAGCACATTTTGTTATGAAATACATAACTTGCGAAGGATGGTTCACCACTGTGTTCAAATATCATTTCAGATTGTTAGCTCGCCTGCTGGCAGAAGTCTTTTCTTTGAATATGCCCTTCTTTTTGCTCAAAAGCCTCCAACTGATGGCGCAGTCTGCCCAGCATTTGCGATAGGTTGTAGTAGTCATCACCAATCACGGGTTGGTTTGATTATCTGTCATGCATGCATTAACCTGATTTCAAATTCATTGGGCGGTGTTTCAGGAATCAACAGAAGAGGATGTAGCGGCTGCTACAACTGCTAGAGAACAAGAGACACAGAGAATGGAGGGAGAACCAGTGGAGGAGGAACCAACAGAGGATGAATATGTAGACCAAGAAGAGCCTTAAGAGATGGAAATGGAAGAGGAAGAACCAAAGCAAGAAAATGAGCTTGAAGCGAAAGAAACAGTCAATGCTATAGCTGAGGTTGTTACACAAGAACTAGCCTCGACTATGGAGCCAATGGAAGAGGAAGAACCGAAGCAAGAAAAGATCGAAATAGAAGAAACAGTCAGTGCCATAGTCAAGGTTGTTACACAAGAACCAACCTCGACTGTAGAACTAATGGAGGAGGAAATTATGGACACAATGGATGGGATTGATACGGTGATACAAGAATCCACTTTCATTAATGAAGTGAAAGGGGGAGCAATGCCATCATTACCTGTTTGGGAAATGTTGGATATGGGTGGTGGTGCCACACAAGAACCACCACCAACCCATCTAGTCCTGGAAAATTTGGAAAGAATGAGCCCTGAGGTTGACACTCCCTCACAAGAACCAGTGTCAACTGAGGGACAAGAGAAAACATGGGAAGGAGCCTCGAACTAGAGCAAAATTGTCGCAGATAAAGGGAAGGAACTCAAGGTAATAGACAAGACTGGTATAGATTAGGAAGAAAACATCTTTCATTCTCCTTTTTGTGCCACCATACGAAAAGGAGAGAAAATGTCTCATTCTCCCCGACCCTCAGAAAAGGAGGTTTTTGTCCCTCCCATTTTGAAGTTTTATGGTTCAGTAAAAGGTTTAGCTGATGCTAGTTTGTTGGCTGCTGATTCTCAGCAAGGCCATTTCGAAGAACAAATTGAGGAGGAACACCTTGCAGGAGAAATAGAATAGCGAATGGATGAAGGAGGTACTATTTAGGCAACAGATGTCCCAGAGCCCAGAATGGAGGGAGAAGAAATTGCTTATGAGAAAGGGGAAGTGGGTAAGGAAAGCCCAATAGATGGACTAGTGGATACTCCTCAAAGTAATCCACCACTTGCTAAACCAGCTGCAGGGCCAACTGTAGAGCTAGCTGAATTGATTGTTAGGGCCAGCTGAATTGAGTAAGGAAAACCCAATAAATGGACCAGTGGATACTCCTCCAAGTAATCCACCACCTGTTGAACCAGCTGTAGGGCCAGAAGAATTGATTGTTAAATAGGAATGGATAGAATTGTGAGAATAGAGGAGGCTACCCCTTAAAAAGAAATATCAGCTACAATTCAAAGACACGCTGAGGTTGAAAATAGAAGTTCGAAGGCCGAAAAGATAGGTGCATCAACTTAAGAAGCAGGTGAGAAAGTATAAATGGTGGGCTAAGAAGCATAAGGTTACAGTGGCCGAAGTAGCAACAAGGATGGATGATGTGCCTACAACCTCTGCTGCCACCCGAATGGATTCCATTGAGCACCTATTCGTCAACCATGAATTCTCTTTCACAACAAAGATTCAAACTTGGTAATGCATTGTGGCCCATTATCAGAATGAGGTAAAAAGGGTCCAAGAACCATCATCTCAGGCTATCTTTGAGTATATGGAATGAGTGGACATATTACGACTGAGGTATGCGAAGCAACAACTCAAAGTAGAAAGGTTGGAAGAACAATTGCCAGAATTGAAGACAGACAAAGAACAGATGTTCAACTTGGCACAACAGGTAATGGCATGTCGCTCACCTGTTTCTAGTTATGCCTTGTTCTTGCATGAGAAATTTCTTTTCTTCTGTTTGGAAAGTATTAAGAAGGAGGTCAGTCATGAGATCGAGGACTCTATACAGTTCCAACGTATACTGAGAATCCATGACTTGGTAACCCAACATCTGATGTGTGAGCTTTATATGCATGGATACTTCCTGCACATGGACAAAGAGTTTAACCAAGTCCCATATGTGGGGGACATTCATTTAAGGGATCTAACCTCCTACACTATCAACCAGATAAATTGGCAAAAGGATTCTAATAAGTTTGAAACGAATCAAAACACGAAGTCTCTTATGATGAGAGTGGAGCATGAACAGTCTGTGACTATGTATAATAAGCACACCAACTTTTTAGAGATTGAGGGAGATAGAGAATGGAGGTTGAGGACACATAAATGGTGTATTGACCTTTGTGTCAAATAAATAGTCACGTTTCAAGATGAGGCCCTTGATAGCTGTTAGAAGAGGTGGATGATGTCACCTACAACTATCCAGAATAGGGAACTTTTTGTGGTGCCAAATTTTGCATGAGCATTAAGTCGGGTGCCAAGATATGCAACATGTGTCCAAACATGAGGGGTCTGGTGGATGGGACTCCGGTTCAGGTTCCCCATCATTTGGTTGCCGGCAGAGCATTACACCGTAGGATACAATCCACTAGGTGATTGGTGGAAGGATGTTCTTCTCACAGAAGGATACAAACCCCTAGGAACAGACATGGCAGATGAGTATGATCTTGCCTAGATCCACATTGACTACAACCGTTCTAACCCAGACATCCAGAAGTGGCAAGCTGCATGAGGGCATGCAGAAGGCTAGTTGGGGGGAGATGTTGGGAACCAAATTTGCCTATCTTTTCCTTACATTTTCACCTTTCCTTTCATCCTTTTTGCACCAAATGATATGCATTAATTGTGATAAATCTCAAAGGTAAAACTCCCTTCTAAGGTCTCTTGGAATATTTAATTGATGAAGTAAGGTCACGAGGGTTTTGCCTATGAGAACTACTAAAATTTGTTATTTCCGCAGATTCTGGTTAATAGGTATCGCATTCACAACTCGCAGCAGTAGTCCCATGTTTATAATAGCTGTTTGGCAATGCTGAAACAACATAACCAACTCTCAGCTGCTCCCAAGCTTATTTTGGATCCTTCTTGTTCTCTCTCTCTCGGCAATTAGTTGTTCTTCTAAAAAATTGTATATTTTTGGGCATTAGTTTCTAGATCTGGGGAATATGTCATTCCCATGTATTCATATAAAAACGGTTTTATTCTTGTGCGAAGGGTTAGCCACGCAGAGACAAACATTGTAATAGTTTCTTATATATTAATTGAATGTGAGCAAGTTTGTTGTTCTCTTCTTAACTGTGAGTTAACGTAACCCTAATCAGAGAGTTGGGCCCGCTCTTCTGATCAGGTGCTGCGTATTTTCTGTATGTGTGTTGTTTTTGTTGTTGTGTGCTAATTTCTTACTGTTGTTACAATTTAATTGTTGTGAATGCCTTTTTAAGTTCTAGAATGTATTTCTTATTACGGTTACAACGATGCTTTGATTCCTTAGTTGTGAATCCTTGGTTTATATTAGATTGTAACCTTGCTCCCTCCATATACCTTGCACATTACCTTGAAAATTGTATGCACCCGTGTTGATGAATTAATGTGGAAAAGGGTGGAATAGTTTATTCACAGCCGGACACCAACACAACGCTTTGACCTATAGTGAAATTTCAGTTGGCACTATGAAATATTTTCGTAGCGTGTATCGAAAAAATTTAAAACTTGGTTTTCGACCCACTAATACCATTATTTTGATTGGACAAGTGTATATTCATGAAATATTAGCCCTCTGTATCCTTGATTTTATAGTTTCCATTGTTTTCATGCCCAACAAAGTTGTTAAAAGACAAATCCTAATCTGCCCTGTTTTCCCTAAAACGGAGTTTTCAACAAAGCCAGATTTGCAGTTTTAGTGTGCAGGAAGCTTGCTAAGTGTCTTAAAACCTTCCATTAGAGTGTTTCAAAGTTAGTGAAATTATTTGCAGGTCCAGGATCTTTGCAAGGTGGGTCAGTATGGTCATGTAAAGAGATTTGAGCCTAATGGCATGTATTTTGCGATGTACCCCGAAATGTTAGATCTTTTTAGAAATGCAAGGTGGGAGTCAGTCTTTCAGCATTTCAATGAACATAATATCAGTTGGTACCATGATTTCATATTTTCCTTTATTGGAAACACTACTAGAATCAGGACCATAAATATCCCTATTTTAGAGGAATCTATTGCTAAAGCAACGGGTTTTCCAATATAGGGTGAAAGGTGGCTCAAAAAACAAAGGTTACAAAATGTAGATTTGAATTTCTTCCTGAAGGAGGACTATTAGAATCAATATTGGAATGCAGGGGTCCTCCAAAGTATGTTGAAGCGTCAATGGTCTGCTGCCCTAAAAATTGTTTAGCTTTTCTTCACCTGTGAAGGCAGGTATTCCAAAGCCTACTTGTATCATATGAGGTTTCTTTTTCACTTGGCAGGTTTTAGCAAAATGAATTTACCATATTTCCTACATAAAAGTTTGCTAAAATTGTGTACTAAAGTGAGAACAAGACCTAAACTACAACCCCATGACATTTGTCATCATGTCATAATTAAAATCTTATACACTCATGATTCAAATAAGCAGGTGGAACAATTGAGGAAAATGAGACAAAGAAACCCAAACCCACCTCTAGGTTCAAAAACATGATGAAGTCACTATGAAAGCACCAGAGATTAAATTTTATGAAAGAAATATTAGAATCTAATAGAAGATTATAGTAGAAGAGGAGGAAACAAAGCAAAAAGCATAAAAAAGAAAAAAGGGAAAGCAGAAAATTGAAACAAAGGATAAATAAGTCGAGACAAAGCTTAGGGTTTATGGAAAAAGACCTCACACTCACCCTACTAATAAATTGAGACTAAATTTCAAAGCTAGAATGTACCCTAAGATGAGAGAAACAATTATTATCATTCATGCAGAAGAGAAGGTTGTGCAGACTTCAAGAAAGAGAAAGAGAAAAACAGAGGATGTTGAAAAGAAGAAAGAAAAAAACCCTAAAAGCTGACAAAAGTCTACAAAAACCTACTAGAAGGGTGACAAGGAGTTAGAACAAGCTAGACATCCTTACTTAGGATGTAGATTACATAGAGAAATGATCAGTTGACTTAAGGGGTAGAGTATTACATAAACCCTAGTTGTTTTGCACCAAACCCTAATGGTTCCTCAACATTCTAACTTACTCATTTTAATATTTAAGCAATAAATTACTTTTGAATATATTGTGGTCAAATATCAAAGATTTTTGTGGCTAAGGGCGTACAAGTCAACATGAGGAAAGAAAGCAGTGAAGGAAGCAAACAATTACACAATTTTGGCATTATTTCCAGGTTCATGCATTAGTTGGCTACAAGGAAGGAATACGAGTTTTGGGTCAAGATATAAAGCCTGTAAAGAAGTAGACAGTTCTAGATCCTATCTTGTAGCAGTTACTTCACTATTGTTCCAAGATACCAGTAGGAGATATGTACAACAATTTATACTTTGTTTTGACCAATGATATGTGCCAGATTAGAGATCCAAGTAGTTAAGACGATAGGATTTTTATGATTTTTTAATTAAACTATCAAAATATGTAAATATTTTGTAGGTTTTAACCCCGTACAGAAATTACCTGCATACGAATTCTAAATCATAGGAAAAATAAAAATGCGAGAGC
>APFE030050163.1:41838-58024 GCA_000404065.3 Pinus taeda
ATGAGCTCCTCCTTATCTTCGAAACCTGCATTCACTAACAATCAAACGATTAAATAGCACCTGAATATCTCATAAATTAAAACATATTCAACATACAGACCAAGGAGTATATGAAACAACTCATTAATAACAAATTGTTGAGAAGAATGGACTTATTTGTATTAATAGGAAACAAAAGAAACCATTACAACCTGAGCCTTGGTGTTGTGCAAGTTCCTCCCAGGGTACATCAAGAGTTTTCCTTTACTTTGATAAGCTCACCCACTTCCAAATGAAACAAGAAAGGATGGTAATATCTCCTCACAAGCTTCCTACAAGGAAGTCCTAATTCCAGCAGCATCTACCCTTTGGAATATTTAGCTTTCAACCTCCCTCCTTCTGGCCCAATGCCTGTATTTATAATGCTCTAGAGGAAGTTAATCAGGTCCACCATCAATGGGATAAGCCACTCTTTGGATGGGGTAGCTCCCCTCTTGATGGGATAAGTTCCTCTTTCATAGGGATACATGAACCATCTGGAGGCGCTTAATACACGTCAAACAATCTTCTAGAATGCTCTAGAAATGACCATAACTAACTTTTTTAAGATGAAACTCGTGCCTTTTGACCTTTACAGGAGTACGCACCCACCCCTTTACATACAGAGCGTACAAGTACGCAGGTATTATGAATTTGGGATGCGTACACGCAGGTAAGGTTGAGAGAAGCTGCGTACCCAGAGATAAATATATTTTTAATGACTTTCTCTCTTTCTTGAAGTTTGACATGGAGAGCAGAGGTATGAGGCTTGCCAAGGAGGATAGTGTGACTGTTGATGGAGCCATACTAACTGCAAATAGTCATGGTGACAAATTTTAGTGTAACAACCGATATCGGCGTATCGCATATCGTGGGATCGCAGGCCTCTATATTGTTCCAGCAGTCCACTCGCCAATCGTTGATCGGTAATCGGCGCCTTTGGCCCATCACAATTGCAATCGCAATACCTACGGCCTATCAACATCACCCCTTTGTATTATTGTGATGCGATATTGCGATGTGATAAGTCGCAATCTCATATCCCTTAGTCTCTGGGCTTGTGGTAAGTCCTCCCTTTGGAAATTTGCGATGTGATATTGTAATCTACGTCATTGATCTACGCACTCGATCAATGGTCCACGTTGTTTCGCCGATCACAGTCGCATTTCCCCTCGGTCCATCCTCGATACACTTTTCCGATGCGATATCACCGAACCCTTCGATGCAATTTGCTGATTTGATCTGGCCCGTTGATCGGTCCGATTCGACAGCTCCTGTGTAACATTACTTCAACCTTCGCTTTACTCTATTTTCTGCCATTCCTTAGTTTTTTCCTCTACGATATTTTTTTCTGATAGTTTAATATATATGAAGACTTACATTTTTAGAGGGCTTAAGATCCATTTTGGATCATGCCTTCCCACTGAAAAGCTTTTGGACCACCAAAAGTTGGTTTTAGGCATCGATCAAGTGAGGATATAATTCCCCCACTTGTCCAATTTCTATCCATCATTCCTTCCTTGGATTTTAACCTTTGAGTCCTACTCTCAGGTGCTCAACATCCCCTTGACACGTAGTTCTTACCTTCCTATCCAGAACCATGTCCTCCTGGAACTGATTGAGATACTCAGGCAACAAATTCCCAATATAATGCAACTGACTTTGCTCTTCAAGATCTTGAAACAATGAAGTTTCATACAATCTCAATTTTTCTACATTAATGACAGAATAGATCTGCATATAAGCTTGCAAATCAAGTCGAAAAGCATTTTCACCAATTTTATCAAGTATCTTGAAAGGTCCATACCTTATTGCTTTTAGCTTCTTACCTTCACCCTGCATTCTGTCTTTGCTGATGTAAAGCCAAACTTGATCACCAACTTGAAAATTATGCTCAACTTGATGCTTCTCATGTCTTGCCTTGTACTTTGCTTGACTTCTTTCTAGCTATTCCTGTACTGCCTGGTGAATTTCCTAGATTTGTTTAATGAACTTGGTTGCTTTGTCCACATCACCATGTCCAACAACTACTATGACTTTACCAAAGACAAAATCCAAGGGAGACTTTGATATAAAACCAAAACAAGTCTCAAAAGGAGATCTCTGAGTAGAAGAGTGCTCGACACGGTTGTAAGCATGCTGCACATAACACAAATGCTCATCCCAAAGCTTGGGATGCTTGCTGCAATAGCCTCTGAGCAATTGGATCACTGTCCTATTGACCACTTCTATCTGACCATCTGTTTGTGGATGAAATGTTGTGCTCTTCTTCAACCTAGTGTCCATCAACTCCCATAGATTTGACCAAAACTTCCCAACAAACCGAGAATCTCGATTAGATACAATAGAAGTGGGTAACCCAAAATGAACCCATACATTCTGAAAGAACAGCTTTGCTTCTTGTTCAGTTGTAACCTACTTGTTACATGGTATCAAAATACACATTTTACTGAGCCTATCCACAACAACATACAAATAAGCATGACCTTTCCTAGATTTTGGCAACCCCCCAACAAAATCCATGGAAACACTTTCCCAAGGATGAGAAGGAATTGGAAGTGGAGTGTACAAGCCTAATTTCCAATTATTGGGCTTGCTTGTAGCACAAATAGTACACCCTTTGATATATCTAGAAAATGTCTCATGCATTCTTGGCCAATAACAAAACCTTTGCAATTGTGCAACTGTTTTACTTACACCAAAATGAGCTGATATGAGAGAAGTATGTGCTTCTCGAATTATGTTAACTCTTTCAGTTTGTAGAATGCTAACTTTCCCAAATGATATAAGAGTTGGTCCTTCACATAATAATCCAATTCTTCTACTTACTTGCCATGACTTAAAGTTCCATATACATCTTTAAAATCTACATCTTGAGCATATTGTTCAATGTAACTTTCATGCATTACTGAGTTATTCTTAAGTATAGTAGATGAATTTATGATTGGTCTTGATAACATGTCTGCAACCTTATTGTGTATGCCCTTCTTATATCTGATGATAAGATGAAATTGTTGTAGAAAACCCATCCACCTATAATGTCTTGATTGCTGCAATTTAGTTTGTGAGTGAAAATATTGAAGTGGTTGATGATCTGTATGTATGATTGTTTCTTTACCCATTAGGTAATGTTTCCACTTTCTCACACTTTGTACTAAAGCATACAATTATTTATCATATGTGGGATAATTAACTATTGCAGAAGTAAATGTCTCAGAATGATAGCATATGGGTTTTCCGTGTTGCATCAACACTGCTCCCATGGCATAGTCACTGGCATCTGTCTCAATCTCAAATGGATGTTGAAGATCTAGCAGTGCTAGTACTGGTGCTGTACTGATTTTCTCTTTTAAGGTGTCGAAGGTTTTTTTGTTTTCCTCCCCACTGAAACACTTGTTTCAATCCTGTTAAAGCATGTAATGGAGCTACAACCAAAGAAAAGCTAGCAATAAACTTTCTCTAGTATTGTGTTGCCCCTAGGAAACTCCTAACCTCTGTAGTATATTTGGGTTTAGGCCAGTTCACAATGACTTCAACCTTAGAGGGATCTATCTTCAATTCACCACCCCCTACAATATAACCCAAATAATTTAAAGATGTTATGCCAAATTCACATTTTGACAGTTTTACATAGAGATTTTATCTTTTTAAAACATCTAAAGTCTGCTTCACATGCTTTACATGGTCTTCCCATGTCTTACTAAAAACAAGAATGTCATCTAAATAAACAATTACAAAGTCATCAATAAATGGTCTGAGTACATCATTCATGACTCTCATAAATATAGTAGGAGCATTAGTTAAGCCAAAAGGCATAACCAACCATTCATAAAGTCCTTGCTTTGTCTTGAAAGCAGTCTTCCATGCATCCTATTCTGCAACTCTGACCTTATGATAACCACTTTGCAAGTCTAACTTAGAAAAGTAAACTGCTTCTTTTAATTCATCTAATAGATCATCAGTATGAGGAAGAGGATAACGATTCTTGATCGTTATTTTATTTTGTGCTCTATAATCAATTCGCATTCTCCATGAACCATATTTCTTTCTCATCAGCACAATTGGATATCCACATGGTGATGTGCTTGGTCGTATAAACCCTTTATCGAGCAACTCCTGTACCTGCTTCTTTATCTCTGCATTCTCTAAAGTTGACAACCTATACATTCCAATGTTAGGTAATGGAGCATCTTGCTGCAAGTAAATATCATGTACTATTTCTCGCTTGGGTGGCAGACCTTTAGGTTCTTGAAATAGAACATCATACCCTAAAACAACTTTAACTAAATTAGCTTTCTGTTTAGAATCACAGCCTTCAAATGCATTGGAATTTTCAGGATCCTTTGCCTATACAACCATTAGTAAGAATTGCTTACTTGAATTCACAATTCTTTTCATCTGTCCTGAGATTATGAGAGAATAGTTACCTTTGAGTTTATGAGCTCTTGCAATGTATTCTATTCCATTTTTAGTGAGTTGATACTTATTCTCAGCGCTATATAAAATAGCTTTTATATCATACAAGTATGGACTTCCCAAAACAATACCACATATGTCCAATGGAGCTATATCTAATTCAACCTCATCTACAAATTTTGATCCAATAACAAACCTAAGTTTACATTGTCTCATTACTTGTAGCTTTGTTTTATCACACACCCAACCTAATGGTTATGGCCTCTCATGAGGTTTTGTTTGTAATCCCAACTTCTTTACAATTGTTTCAGAAATCAAATTTACTTGTGATCCACTATCAAACAAAGTATCAATCTTATTATGCTTGGAAATAACTCTAATACGAAAAAGCTCATTTCTTTCCCTCTCATTACTTTCATTATCAACAGATTGTGCAGAATTACTTGTGGATGCTTCAGAATCTTTACCTTTAATACCTATGGCTGTAACTGTTGTTTCATCACCTGAATCTGATCCCAAGTCTTGTTGAATAGCAACAACATTCTTTCTCTCCTTTACACTGAACTTCTTAGGTTTCCATTCTGGATGCAAGGACTAGTAGTGTGCCTCATCTTGTCCTTCTTTCTTGCAATGAGTCCATGAAGGTTTATCCTTCTTTACAGTGTTTACTTTCCTCTCCTTCCATTTTAGTTTCTTCTTTTCCTTTCTCTTGCTTACAGAATATTTAGATGATCTCCCAACCTCTGGGTTTACATTCTTACCTCTAGCTTCTAGATGTGTAGCTTGAATTGATACATCATCTAAGCTAGTGGGATTAAACATGAGAATAGTATGCTTTAAATAGCTATGAAGACCACCTATATACTTCAATAAAGTCTCAGGTGAATCTAATGATATACCTAGAGTTAAAGCTCTCTTTCTGAATTCCTGAGCATAACTTTGTACACTTTGACGCTTCAACTGGCAAAGAGTTTGCAAACTCATCATTGCATGCTGAATGTAAGCTAAAGGATAGAATTGCTTTTGATAGCAGAAACAAATTCATTTCAGGTAGAAATTATTTTACCATGTTTTTGCAGATCAGCTTGTGTCTTGCCTTCCCACCATACTAGTGAGTTCCTCCAAGTCGAAGGCTAGCCAACTGAATATTCTTCCTTTCTGAGTCAACGTTCTATACCCTGCAATATACATCAATTTGTCTTATCGAGTTATCTATCTTTTCTGCATTGAGTTCTCCATCATAAATTGGCAAATCAAACTTCAGATCTAATTTGATCAAGGAAGTTTTCTTCTTCTTCTTAGAAGAGCTAGAAGATGAGGAGGAGGAGGAGGATGATGGAGGAGTCATTCCTCCTTTTCCTTTGCCTTCTGGAGGGGCAACTAGAAAATATTCCTCTACTCCTTTGTCTCGTTTGGGTGTTGCAATGATTTCACCTCGACCCTTCTTAAACTCTAAATACATCTCTTCCACCGTGGCTTGGAGTGTCTTAGAACTTTTTATAAATTGAGATTCTGATTCCAATGGAGCTTCTTCTGAAATTCTCCTCTGGGAAAAGACTCTTCCAATCTCTGGATTAGCCTCAAAAAGTTCTCCTTCTCCTAGTCTAAGCTTTAATCTAGTTAGCATTCAAAATCCAGCACAAGCTTGTCTAACCTTAACAAAACCAAATTCTCTGATACCACTTGATCTGAAAATGGATATTAAATTAAGGAGAAAAGGTCTTATAGACTCATGTGCAGGAATGCCTATATTATTTAGTGCAATGGATCGAAAGGATTGTGAATAATACAAACATTTAATGAGTCAGAAAACATAACAAACACACACATCAACACAACAAAAAATCAAGGAGTTCACCATACTTCCTAGCTATGTCTCCTAGTCCAGCTTTCAGTGTCGACCTCTATATTATGTCTTCAAGAATGGATTTTATAGGTGTGAGCTCAATCAGAGCCATAACATGACAATAGTGATATTACACAAGGATTTCACTCGAAAACCTCGAGTCTAAAGAGTGCACAGACTCTCCCTCTTAGTGCCTATGATCAACTGTTCGTAGCTGTGCATTTTCTCTGACTCTCTGTCTCCCCTTTGTCTCTGCCTAACTGCCCTCTTTGTGCTTCCATTGAATGGCTTTTAAGCCTATCAACGCTATATGTTCACTCCATTCTCAGGCTTTCTGGCTCCCAGCCACTGTCTGTTCAAATCCTTGTTGAGCATTAAACAATCATTTGCTCTAAGGTATGGTGGCCATCTGTTTTCAAATGGAAAGGACCAGTGCGGGTGAAAATCCCAAAGAATCTCTTCTCTATTTACACAGAGAAATACACCGGAAATACTCTAAAAATAGTGGAAAATCTGACCAAGCCAGACTTCGAAAGATATAAAGTCTGCCCTATAATCCTCTCAGGTTCGTGTTTTATCACAGTTGCAAGTCGCATCAGCTATGGGTCATAATCCCTTTGTATTTGGTTCTGATCCCATTCCTTCGCTGATAGATGATCATCAATATCAATGTATCGCATATTGCAGGGTCGCGAGTCTCTGTGTTGTTCCACGAGTCCACTCACCGATCATCGATCATCGATCAGTGCTATCATCCCATCACAATCGCAATTGCATTACCCATGGCCTATCGAAATCACCCCTTTGTATTGTTGCGATGTGATAAGTCGTAATCACATTTCCCCTCAGGCCATCCTTGATACACTCTGCCGATGCGATATCACTGAACCCTCCAACACGATCCGCCGATTTGATCTGGACCATTGATTGGTCTGATTCTATGGCTCTTTTGAAACGTTACTTCAACCTTCTCTTTACTCTGTTTTTCGCCATTCCTTAGTGTTTTCCTCTGCGATCTATGCTTTCTGATAGTTTAACATATATGAAGACTTACATTTTTAAAGGGTTTAAGATCCATTTTGGATAACGAAGAGACCATAACGTTTGTAAAATTCAACCAATTTTGGCCAAGAGATATTCATTCCTATATGATTTTGATGTTCTGAGCACATTGAAGCAAGTCTGAGAAGCAATAGAGCATTGTAATCAACACTTTTTTCCATTTTGAGCTAATACAGAGGCCCAAGCCATGGAAGCTGGACCAAGGAGATGTAGCCCAGGAGGGGTGAACTCCTTGATAAAAACACTACGTTAAATGTTCATTTTGATGGTTTGTTGTATATTTGTTTGTTGTTGTTCATCTCTTTATTTACATGCTATTTTTCTCATGAATTTGACATAAAACTTGACAAATTTACTTGTTACATTCACAAACACCTTAATGAAACCTATGCATATGAAGCAAATGATAAGCAATTTTTTTTTAATTCTGAAGTTGAAATTAGCACAACAAAACTAACATTTAGCAACAGATCAAGTTGGTATTAGAGCAAAGTTTATTTTCTTGATTTTCTTGAGTTTTGTGCAAGTAGAGTTTTAATGCTTTCAAATTTATGATGCTTACAAGGTTAAAGTTGCAAAGAGGAGAAGGGAAACCATTGGATGAAAGTCCTGAGTTTATGCCCAAAAGAAGGAGAGCCACAAGGCCGCAATCTACACCCAAAGTTTCACTCCCAACTGCACTTAAAGCACCTCAAGTTTTACCTTTATTTGATATTAAGGAGGTACAAGCAGTACAAGAAGTTGAGCTTGAATCCAAAGCCATCATGTCTGGAGAAAGAGAGACTGAAGGTATTTCAGAAGAGGAATCATTCAAGAAATATTTCTATGATTTAACTGACATGGTTAGATTCCTCTATGAAGAGAGGAATAATAGGATGTCTGGAGAGAGTTCTAAGTCTCCACATGGAGATGGAAGCTTAAAAGATAAAAAAAAAAAAGATGAAAATAAGGATTCAAAGGGTAATGGAGGAAAGCCTCATCCATTTCCACCATCTTCATCATCTTCCTCATCATCTTCATCATCCTCATCATCACAAACGTCATCATCTTCCACTTCCACCACAAAAATTGTTCATACTCATTCACAAACCCCAAAAGGAAAAGCTCCCTTACTCAAATTGGACATTAAGTTTGAACTTCCCATGTACAATGGTGAGGTAAATGCAGAGAAGTTAGACAATTGGAGTTGATAATCGGAGGTTTATTATGAATTCAGAACCTTCAAGAAGATGACATAAAGATCAAGTTGGCTTCATTAAGGCTAGAAGGAGAAGCACTAGTTTGGTGGGAAGCAAAGAGTTAAGAGGAAATGCGAATTCATGGTAAGTGTTGATGGCGTTGGACCTACCAACATGTAAGGGGATCTGACCGGTAACAATTCCCAATTAGACCTCAGGCTATTTGGTGTAGGAGTCCCACTAGTGGGTCATACAGTAATGCCTTGACTGTGATTTCGTATAGAGGCAAGTAAGATAACTTTGTTGGTAGCAAGGGTGTGACAGGTGGAGTGAGTCAACCAAGATGCATGAGAGGTTCTAACACATGGGGGTTGAGATGAGTGCACCCCTTGGAAACCTATAATAGTACTCAACTTAGAAGGGAACACACGAGCGAAGATGCATCACAAGATCGAAAGCAAGTTAGCGAGAAATCCAAAGTGATGGTTAAACAAACAACACAATTTAGAAAGATTCATACATACTTATACAGAATAGTCCATACATGCATACATAAGAAAACCAATACATATATCATTTAAAGTAAACTAGATAGAATAGAATGGAATACAACATATCCATGAAACGTGTTGGCTCTTATTATATAAAGAAGTGTAAGCTCCAGTCATACAATACATCAATGTCCAACCACTATTTCCAATAGTGGAACATTACAACCACAACCGCCTACTCCTCCAAAGACATGTACTAGCTCTGCACAGTGGAGAAGCCAAGGCTCATTATAATACTATCCTAGCTCTCTCCAAGATAGTGTTATTAGAAGCTTGGCTGACCAAAAGCCTTTACAATGAGTTATGAGGTTCTATTTATAGAAAAGGGTGGGGTGACCCTTAACATTCCCCGTTGTGATAGTTCATCTACCCTCATGACTCTTCATCTACTCTATGACTGTTACATCCAACTATTGACACTTGAACTTCCACTTGACAAGACATTACATTACAATGTGCATGTGCCCATGTAAGACGAAATGGCTTGAGCAAGCCATGCAAGACATCGCTGACACTTGGTCCGTTGTGGTGAGACCAACTCTTTCACATGCTTGTGATGGTGAAGGTGAAGAGCTAATTCCAATCTTGGTCGTCTGTGATGGTGTGCATGCACCCCATGGTGACATCTCGCTGAAGCGAACTCTTGCCTTTGTTGCATCCGAGTGAATTGGTGTGGCTCCTTCATCCAACTCATCTGCTAGCATGTGCATGGTCTTCTTGGTTCAATTGAACCAACAACAAATTGATGCATAGTGTCCACGTTTATCTTCCAGTGTGTGTTGGTGGTCATGTGTATCAACTATCAACTACATGCTCAGCTCTAGTCGAACTTTCTTCTTATCTTTGCCTTGGTGAGTGTGTTGAATGGGTTGGATCGCATGCATGCACAAAATGACATGCATGTTGCTGAATCCCTTGCATGCGGTCAACAACACTGCTCACCATGTCTGCTCCGTGCTAGCTGCTGGGACGGATCTATAACTTGTATGGGCACAGTTTCATCTATGAGTGCATGTTGTGCCCCCTGTTGTTCCTATTCCTACTACAGTTCATTTTCTTGTCTATGCAACTCATGTTCTTCCTTGAGTAGCTGCTTCAGCACATACAACTCCTTCTTTCTTCCATCCTCTGTCTTCACACAATCATGCTGTCACCTCATAGCCTGAGTCTCCAAAGTCGCTTTCATCATCAGAGGATCTTCTTCAGTTTGCAATTTTTTTCTACTTCCATGTTGTCAACAACTTTCCTCTTGAATTCATTACATTTGGTATTGTGTCTTTAGCTTCTGTTCATGATGCTACTCATTGTGATGTTGCTGTTGTCATATCTTGATGTCCTTGTCTACGAACAATTTGATGTCTTCGTGGGTAGGAAAATTCATAAACACTTGATTAACTACATCCCCAAGTGTGCTCTGAACGATGTCTTCATCTCTGCTCTCCTGGAAACCATTGCACCTATACTGCTGAGAGGCTGATGAACACCTGCAATACCTGGATACATGGTAACACTCATGGCAAGCAATCTATCAATTGAAAACCAAAATGAACTTGAGAACTGACTTGCAACATACCTGGGTGACTGATCATGAAGGTCACGCAATTTCTAGCAGGAGTTTAGGAGACTGAATTCCAAGAGTGTGCAAGGCATAGTCTAGGCTATTGGAAGGTTGTTTGACTGCTAGAACTATGCAATGCATAGTCGAGTTTGGCTATTGACTGTTGGAATTGCACAATGCACAACCTCAGCTGGCAATGAATGCTGGCTCAGAGACTGCATTGTGCAATTTTCTAGGCCAGCAGTTACTGTCCCTCAAAAATGTGCAAAACAATCCTAGAGGATAGTGCCTGGGTAGAAATGCACATTTCCAGAGAGGAAGATAGAGCCTTCCTTCCCTAGATTGTGCAATGTTGTCTCAGTGAAGGCAGAGCCTGGGCCAAGGTTGGCCAGACTCGTCGATGGGAAACTGAAAGAAAATATGACAGTGAAAGTAGAAGTGATTGACAGTGCATGCAAACATTGAATGAAAGATTTAGTAAACATATCAACCTGCATGTGGGTGAAGCAAGTCACCGAATCGACGACTGTTTGTGCAAAAAAGTTTCATGCATGTGATAGCAATGAGATGTTAATGAAAACTGAAATGGTGCTAGTACAAGTTAGTATGTATCAAAACGACAGCAAGTGCTCATTGAAATCAAGTAGACAGTGTTCATATGAAGCGAAAAACAAAAAGTGTCAGAAATGAAACACAAGACATGGAAAGTGAGCTTAACCCAAAACAGCTGAGCTGAATGTGCCGACAACTCCTAGATGGGATGTGGGATGTCAAAGCTGCAAGGTTGATGTGAGGAATGAGCTCTGCAGCATCTGGTTGATGATTTTTGATAAAATCAAGGTTATCATGCACATGCCACAAATATAGGGAAACCGACACTTGGTGGGAGGTTTTTGAAATGATCCTTGCATGTAACCTCCAACTGTCAAAAATAGGTCCTTGAACCGAGGGATTCCTTTGCATGTTGTCTTGGGAGAAGAAGTCCATGCATGCAAATCTATTTTGCTCGATCCTGGAGGGAACCGGTCAAATTAGCTTCACATGAAAGAGGCTTCTCAACTACTGGGAGAAAATGGGCATTTCTGGCTGGGAGCTAGGCTGCCTGCTTAGAATATTGCGCAATTCTCGGGCAGAGAAACTAATTGCTGCCCAGATTTGCAGAAATTCTGGGCTGAGCAGCCCCGCTGGGAAGGATTGTGAAATTTTCTGGGTGAATCTTACTCAACATTATTGTGTAATTCTGGCGCCCAGCAGGCAACTAGTCAGGATTGCATAATTTCTGGAGGGAAGGCCGGTTGCCCTCCAGATTTGCGCAAATTCTTGAAGGTGTTTCTCAACCTGCTACTGGACCAAGTCCAAATGAACAACCTGTGAGGGGAATGCACCAATATTTGATTGACAAGTTGTCTTTCTGCAAGAAAATCACTGCAGCTTGTGTACTTGACGAGGCAATACATGCTGCTATGAAAGTTGGTAGGGAGGCTCCAAAATGAAGCTAAGGAAAAATTTTGGAGGGTGGTTGTAGCCACTACAACAGTAAGATATCCATTTCTTGGGTTGAATTTGTTTCTTCAATTAAAATACAATTTTATCCTTTAGGCTACATGCAAAAATCCATTATGAGTTGGCAAAAATTTGTACAACTCAAGGGCCAAACAGTTCAAGGCTATGCCCAGGAGTTTAGGAAAAGGGCCTTGTTGTTAGGAGTAAACTTGAATTCCCAAGATACTCTACTGAAATACATTGGGAGCTTACATTCCTACTTAAAACAAACTATCCTTATGTTCAATCCAAACAATTTAGATGAGGTATGTGTACAAGCCACGCATCTTGAAGCAAGAGGAAAGAACATTCAAGAAGAGGGTAGCAAGAAGAAGCCATACAAGGGTAAGAAGAAAGAGAAGGGTGGAAAATGGAAAGGAAATAAGAATGAAAGTGTAAAGAAATAAGGGGAGAAAACTATATGCAAACATTCTTCCAAAGAGGGGCATGATGAAACCCACTATTGGAAACTACATCCTGAACTAAGGCCTAAGAAACCAAATAATAAGGGCAAACAAAAGACGACCACTACCACACAACATGATCTTGGATCTGATTCTAGTGATGAGACCAGGATTACATCCATGGTCACAAAGGGAAAGGAAGCTATAGCAAGCACTAGTTCCTCACATAGTCATAACAACACCCCAAACGAAGAATCAAGGATAGAGTTGTTCCATTTAACGGAATCTCAAACCATACAAATATTGATGTATTATTTGATAGTGGGTCACAAGCAAACTTAATGTTAGAAGACTTGGTCAACAAGCTTAACCTTGAAATTGTACCTCATCATAAGCCATATCCTTTGGGTTTGATAGTCAATAATGCAATTTTATAGGTTACAAGGAAATGCTTATTCAAGTTTGCCATTACTACAAAATTCATTAATGAAGTTGGGTTAGAGGTGGTTCCACTTGACATCTTAGGAATTATTTGGGGAAGCCCATATTTATGTGATAGGAAAGAAATATTTTATTGCTATGAGAACAAATATCCATTTCTCAAGGATGGAGAGGAGTATATTGTGAGTGCCCATCACAAAAAGTTAAACATTTCTTTGGTTAATGTAGGGAAGATGAAGACACTAGTAAATGAAAGTAAAACTTTTGTGCTTCTTATGATCAAGAAAAAGAATGATCTATATTATGAATATTTTGAATTTTGTGATGATAAGTTAAAATATGATTTGTTTGATGTGGTAAGAAAGCATGGCGAGATGTTTCAGGAACCAAAGCGATTACCTCCCAAGAGGGGAATTCAGCATGAGATATAGTTGCAGCAGGATGTGCTGCTTCCAAACATTGGCATGTATCACATGTAGATCATGGACAACATGGAAATCAAGAAGAAAATTCAAGAATTGCTAAACAAAGGTATCATATGCCCATCTACTTCTCCATGTGGTTCACCAATTGTCTTGGTGCCAAAGAAGGATGACACTTGGTGGATGTGTGTGGATTTTTGTGCACTGAATAAGATAATGCTAAAGAATCATTACCCACTCCCAAGAATTGATGATTTGCTTGATCAATTTAGGTATGAAAATTATTTCACTAAGTTAGAATTACAAAGTGGTTATCATCAAGTTAGAAGAGTTGAAGAGGACATTTGGAAAACTGCATTTAAAACTAAACAAGGATTATTTGAGTGGCTTGTTATGCCTTTCGATCTTACCAATGCTCCAGCTACTTTCATGAGAGTTATGAATGATGCATTGAGACCATTTCTAGATGATTTTTTTCATCTTTTACTTAGACGATATTGTCATGTTCAGTAAATCCATAGATGAACATGTCATGCATGTGAACAAAGTACTTGATGTCCTGAGAAAAGAACAATTGTTTTTAAAGATGTTGAAGTGTGAATTTGGCAAGAATTCTTTAGTGTATCTAGGACACATTGTTGGAGGATGTGAGTTGAAGATAGACCCCTCTAAGGTTGAGGTCATTATGAATTGGCCCAACCCCAATAAAGTTACAGAGGTAAGAAGCTTTGTAGGGGCAGCACAATATTTGAGGAAATTTATTGCTAATTTTTCTTCCATTTCAGCTGCACTACATGCATTGACTAGTGTCAAGAAATTCTTCAATTGGGGCGATGTACAACAAAAATCATTTGATGCTTTAAAACAAAATATCAGTTCAGCACCGGTATTGGCTCTTCCGGATCTTAGATAGCCATTCGAGATTCAAACAGATGCTAGTGATTATGCCATGGGAGCAGTTCTCATGTATCATGGTAAGCCCATTTCATTTCATTATGAAATTTTTAATGGCTTTGTGACTAACTATCCCACTTATGACAAAGAAATTTATGCATTGGTAAAAAGTGTTAAAAAATGGAAATACTACTTGATGGGGAAGGAGACCATTATCCATATCAACCATCAACCATTGTAGTACTTACAGTGACAGTCAAAGTTGCAAAAATCACAACATTTTAGATGGATGGGTTTTCTACAATAGTTCCATTTGGTTATCAAGTACAAAAAGGGAATCTACAATAAGGTAGTTGATATTATTTCTAGGCCTATTGTAAATTCATCTATTTTACTCAAGCACAATTCTATTTTACATGAAAGTTATATTGAACAATATGCATATGATAACAAATTTCAAGACGTGTATGCAAGCTTGAGGTAAGGAAACAAAATTAAAGAGTTAGATTACCATGTACATAATAGTTTGTTGTATCACTTGGGCAAGTTATGTATTCCACGGGAAGAAAGAAACAATAGCATAAGGGAGGCGCACAATTCATTGATTGTTGGACATTTTGGTGTAAAAAAGACAATAGCGAATCTCCAAAGGTATTGTTATTGGCCACACATGTTTGATAGTGTATCTCGTTTCATTAGAGGATGTTCATTGTGTGCAATAAGCAGTCTAGCAATAGGAAACTAGGATTGTACACTCCACTCCCAGTACCTTAACGTCCATGGGAGAGTATCTTAATGGATTTTGTAGGAGGTCTTCCATTGTCAAGGAAAGGTCATGATTACTTGTATGTAGTTGTAGATAGGTTCAACAAGATGTGTATTCTAACGCCATGTAAAAAGAAAATTACAGTTGAACAAACAGCTCATCTTTTCTTTCAAAATGTTTGGGTTCATTTTGGTCTTCCTACTTCCATTGTAAGTGATCGAGATTCTCGATTTGTTGGAAATTTTTGGTATAATTTGTGGGACATAATGGACACTAAGTTGAAGAATAGTACAACCTTTCATCCGCAAACAGATGTACAAACCGAGGCGGTCAACAAGACAAGAATTCATCTTCTAAGAGGATATTTCAGTAAACATCCCAAGTTGTGGGATGAATAGTTACACTACATACATCATGCGTACAACAGGGCAAAGCATTCTTCCACAAACACATCACCATTTGAGGCATGTTTTGGGTACTTTCCAATATCACCATTGGACTTCATCTTTGAGAAATATGTTACTATTGATGGCCATAGCAACATCGATAAGGCAAGGAAGTTCATTGAGAAAATTTAGTTGATACATCACACAGTGCAAGAACAACTTGAAAAGAAACAATGTAAACTTCGAAACGGGAACTGATACTGTTACTCATTTTGTAGAGATATCAAAAAAGTGACCTGATTTTGAAAAGGGGTGATGCAGAACACAATTATTTTTTTAGAGCATATTTTTGGCACTATAAATTTTTTTATGTACATTGCGTTTTAGAATGGTAGTGATTTTGATGCTGATTTAAAAAAGTGGTAATTCTACACCATGCCATTCTTTTAAAAGGCTTTTTTGTTTATTTTTAATTTTCTAATGTATGAAATGTAAATAATTATTTTGTAAATTTAATAATTTTTGAAGTGGTATTCTTCTTCATATTTCCTTGTTTTTATTTTAATTTTTTTTTTTGTAGTGAGGTTTTTATTGTTTTGCATATTTAAAGAAGAAGGTCGATAATTTGAATTTTTGATATTCTACATATTTATACATCGTTAATTAATTTTTCAATCCACATGAAATAATTGTCTCTAAAAA